>JAUTYZ010132227.1:0-23145 GCA_032273725.1 Panulirus interruptus
CCCCCCCCCCCCCCCCCCCCCCCCCCCCCCCCCCCCCCCCCCCCCCCCCCCCCCCCCCCCCGCCGAGGGTTGCCAATCAAAAGTTAAAAACATAAGTTGTTTTGAACATTTCATTATCTCAAATTACAGATAGCAGAGGTTTTACTGTACAATGGTCATTGGTACTGAATTGAAAGAAAAACATTAGGGATTTAAGGTATTTGTGTTCCTGGGCGAAAGCTTCATGGGAATGTTGGTCAGGAACTTCTGTAAAGAAGAGACCCTGTATGTAGCATTTACCGAGTCAGAAAGGGCATCTGAGCTGATGTAGTTGATTATGGAATTTGTTGAGAATTCATGGTTGTAGGAAGAATGCTGATAGAAGCAATGAATGGTTTCTGTAGAAAGGTGAATATAAGGTATAAGTAACACATGATTGAGTGAGTGGTTCAATGTTAAGAGCTTGAATAAAATAGACATATTTTGCTATTAATTTATGTTGATACAGTAAAGTCCTCATGATTCTTCATGCATTAATTTAGTATTTGTTGATCTGGAATGTCTCTATTTCCCAGTAAGATGTGGAACTGATTACTTTAGAACTGAATTCAAAGTTTGTTTATGTTCTGTATAATTATTTCTGTTGATAAGGAATAGAAACTGAAACAGTAATCTTTTCTTAAGGGTAAAGTGTATTGCTCCTGGTTTGTCCATGCTGTAGTAATATGGTAGATGTATTAAAACAGGTTCTTCCTCATGTGATTAAATTTAGCCCATGATTTATGATACTTTATGATACTGTTTCTTGTGTTTGAAAATCTTTGAAAAGTGTTTTGAAGGTAGAATTTTGTATCTTTTCTGTTTTGGTATGTGAGAATTTAATGTTGTAATGTTACATATGGTCTGTTGAAAGCCTCCCCACAGTGCTGCAAAAAGTATTAAAACAGGAAAACAAGAAGAAAGTTTCAAAAATTCACATAAAATTGTTCATCTTATACTAATTCTTCTTCCATAAAGTTCGAGGTTACCAGTCATCCTCTCCTGAGAGTAGATACTCTATGATGGATGTGAATATTGAACAAGAGACAATTCGAGAACTTAGCCAGAGGCGCCACAATCTTTTGTTGGAACTGAAAAACTATGAGGAAAACCAGCGCATGGGATCATCTGGGGAGATTATTTATGGAAAACCCTCTACTGCTGAGGATCAAGTTGGAGTCATACCTGTAAGTTCTTCCATCAATAATACTTTGGTATTAATATTTTAGTGATAAGAATTTTCTATTTTAAACATAAAGACAGGCAGGATCCCAAGTGTCTATTGTGGGGTATTCAAATATGGTCTTTTAAAATTCAGTTACTAGTGGAGTGTAGTATAAACTGCAATCTCTTCAAATTGTGTACAGTATCTGGTTGATGTCATATTTTATACTTTGGCATGAATAGGCATAACCCTAAATTGTTAACAGCTAAACCCTTTAGAATATATTTTGAGCCTGTAGGACATAATTTTTAATGAATGATGCATGTTTAATTTATGTTCAGGTCTCAGGTCCTAATTATTTGTATTTGGGTTTAAGCCTTATGCTTAACCTTACATATCATCACATCATATCACAAATCTTGTATATCTCCCTACATCTCAGATTATGCTCCAGTGCCTTTTAGTTTATTCAATTCAATCTCAGCAGACATGATCATGGATGACCTACTGCTTCATAAGTGATGTTTCAATGCATGTCTCTGAAGATATGTGAAAAAGAATCAACTTTATGCATTTTTTTACATGAACATTTGCTTCATCATTGTTATTTCAGTGCTTGGCTGAGAACAATAGTTGCAAAGATCATGATATTCTTGATTTTTTTTAATCATACCTCCCACTTCTTGATAAGTGAAACTTCAGTGTGGACCATGGACAAAGTATAGTTGAGCATTCAGTTATTGTTCCATGGAACCATGGAAGTGGAACTGAGTCATAGGGTAGGTGAGGGGTGAAGGTTCTGGGAGCACTGACAAATGTGTGGAAAGAGAGGTCATTATAATGGAGGGCAAAAATGGGTATTCTTGAGGGTATAGTACTCCCAACAACGTTATATGGATGCGAGGCATTGGCTATAGATGAGAATATGCAGAGGAGGGTGGATTTATAGTAAATAAAATGTTTTGAGGACACTATGTAGTGTGATGTGATTGAGAGAGATGAAGAGATTGTGCTGAAATGGTTAGGACATATGCAGGGAATGAGTGGCGAAAGGTTAACAAAGAGGATATATGTGTCAGAAGCGGAGGGAACAAGAAGGGGTAGATTATATTGGAGATGGAAAGATGGAGTGAAAAAAATTTTGAGTGATTGGGGCCTGAACATGCAGGAGGGTGAAAGGCTTGCATGAGATAGAGTGATTTGGAACGATGTGGTATACAGGGGTTGACGTGCTGTCAATGGACTAAACCTGGGCATGTGAAATGGCTGGTGTAAACCATGGAAAGGTCTGTGGGGCCTGGTTGTGGATAGGGAGCTGTGGTTTTGGTGCATTACACATGACAGCTAGAGAATGGATGTAAGTAAATGTGGCTTTCATCGTCTGTTCCTGATGCGACCTCACTAGTGTGAGAAACGGTGATCAAATATGAAAAAAATAAATAAATATAAATGGTAGTGAATGATGATAATGACAGAAAGGGCTGACCGGAATGTGTTGAAATGATTTGGACACATGGAAAGCAAGGAAACACTGACCAAGAGGATCAGTATGTCGTTAGGGGAGAGAGACTGAGAAGGAGATAGAAGGACAGAGTGAAGGAAGCTGTGGGATATCATGGCCTGAGCATTCAGGAGGGGGAGAGGCATACACAGGATAGAATGGGTTATAATCGACATTGTATGTAGGGGCAACTTGCTGTCAATGGGCTGAATCATAGCATGTAAAGTGATCACGGTAAACCATGGAATAGTCTGTGGGGACTTGGCTGTAGATAGTAGAATCTGGTTTTTGTGCATTATACATGACAACTAGAGAGTAGTTGCATGCAGTGAAGCCATTCTCTGTTCCTCATGCTACCTCATTAAGGCAAGAAAATCAGTTAGGCATAAAAGAAATAATAATAATGTAAACGATAATGTTATTGATAATCTTAATAATAATTCTCTTATCCAAGCTTGAATTGTTTAGTAGTGCAGCCCATTAAAATAGTGTGAAATTTTATTATTTATCAAGATATGAGTTGATGCTGTGTGATAAATAATTTAAGAATCCTTTCTGTTCTCCATATGCGAGTTTGGTAGTGTTTTTTTATTTAAGATATATTGCATAAAAAGTGTATAATTGACAGCTAATTAAGTGTTTTTCATAGATTTCTAATAGTAAAGAGTATTTGAAGAAAAGCTAAAAGCTGAAGGGGCATAGTACTTACCTCATGGCAGAATGTTTTGAATAGGTTGACTCAGATTATAATATATGTTGCTGACGGACTTTTCTTTTTGAGTCTGGTTCAGCAATATCTCTCTAAGAATCTTACATACAATACTTATGCTACTGTGCACCCATAAACCACCTGGAATAGTTCATGCACTACTTAAAGGCTCACAAAATACTCTATAGCCTGACATTATCATATATTACATTTTTTCCATGTTTCATATTTTCAGGCAAATACTCAGCTTCAAACTGGGCTGGCTATCAACATGGGTAGTGAAGAAAAAAATAAACCAGTAAGTACAGTGTACAGATATTCTTGGCATCTTTATTCATATTCCCTGAACCATGCTAGTAGTTCTCTTTCTCTCTGATGTATACCTAACTGGTTTTTGCTTCGAAGAATTTCTTTCCTTTCCTAACAGGTGAGGAAGAAAGCCTGACTACATTACACTTCAAAATTCAGTTATATCAAAATCCTACTAATGTTCATATGCCCCATATGAAAAAGTATATAGTTCGGTCGTGACATCATAGTTAGTTGTGCTGGGGGGTAGATATAGCAGATTTTTCACATTGCTCTCAAGACACATTATAGTTATGGATTTTCCTTGCAATAAATATAAATGAAATAATTTGTGTGTTCTCCTTCCTCATCTAAGATAATCTGATGGCTTGCTAGAGAACTCCATGATGAGGGCAAGTGCTTTTCACAGGCGTAAAGCTAGTTTTTTAAAAGGGTATGTTCTGTTTTTGGAATTTTACCTAAATGTCTGCAGTCACCATTGCTTAGTAGCAAAGGTTGAAAAATGTTGTGAATATCTATTTGTAAATGTTTATGAAATGGCTTCTGTTAAAGAATAAGAAATGAATCATGAAAAGAATGAATACTCCAGTAAGTGAAGTTATTCTTGTAGTTGAAAAAAGAGCAGGAATTAGGATTATGAGAGTCAAATGATCTGAAAGAGGGAAATCACACTGGATGAAGGAGCCTTTCATCTTTACCTCAGAGCCACAGTTTCCATGTGGCCAAAGATAGTAAATTATAAACATTACTAATGCCATAGATTTTATGAATACTTGAATGGTTTTATTCCTCTGGTATTTGGAATAAAACTAAGTTGTTACTGTATTTTATATTATTCTGTTTGCTGTATTCCAATTTGTTTCACTAATACTGAAAATATACCTGTATGTAGCACAAAATTAGGTATTGAACTTATTTTTTTTATTAATGTTATCTAATGTATACATATTTTTGTCAGCCCCACGTTGAAATTGCTCTTGCCACTACAAATGATACCGTAATCCGTGCCGTCATCATATTTGCTGAAGGTATCTTTGAAGGAGAGAGTCATGTGTTCCATCCAAGAGAATCAGCACTCAGTAGCAACATAAGAGTCCCTTTATACCCTCCTAAGGTGAAGTAGTCCTTTTGTATTCAATGTAATTAAGAATTTGCCAGTTTATACTTTCATGGCCATCTCCCCACTCTTTAAGCTTGTCTTACGTGTATATTTTATTACAGATTGCATCATTTTTCCTGTAACTTTCACCACACATACAAGAAGATTCTTTGCTTCAGTGCCCCAGTGGTCATTTTGTCATGTAATACCATCAAATATTTTAATACACATTACCTTATCCAAACTGAAGTTGCTGCTCAGATGCCTTAAGTTTTCAAACCATCTTCTTCTTCTTATTCAAACTATATTACTTTTAAGTCCGTCTTCAGAGTCAATGATGCTGCATTATTATGCATTCACATTTTTTTCTTATTCTTCATACATCCCTTGAAACTTTTCACCTCTTATACATTCACAATTTTTTTTTCATTCTTTTTATAACCATTAGTCTTTTCTGCCAGTACTTTCAACTCATAAAAACTATAATCCAAGTAGACATGCATCATCCACTGACTGCAGAATACTTAATTTCTGTCCAATTTTATCATCATTAAAGTTCACTGGCAAGTTGAAGGGAGTTTGTTACTGTTATGAGATATTTTGTGAATATCAAAATGAATTCTCCTGCATTCAAATTGACTTTATAATTACTTTAAGAGATTTCATTATAGAAGAGCATTAGAGTTGTGGATTAGTCTGTAATGCTTCGTTCATTTTCAGGTTTATTACATATGATATATAATCAGGTTATAACAAAGGTAAAGGTAAAATATAGATTAATGTGCATTATTGGATTATGTACTGCTTGATAGGCATGCAAAAGAGAGACTCATGGATGTACGTGTACTGAGAAGGGAATGTCTGATCATTCCGTGGTGAAGGCGAGGGTGAACATTTTTAAAGGTTTCCGGGAAAAAGGATAAGACATGGGTGAGAATAGGATAGTGAAAGTAGGTGAACTTGGAAAAGAGGCTTGTGTGAAGAGAAATCAGGAGAGACTGAGTGTAGAATGGAAGAAGAGGAGAATCTGAATTTTAAAACAAGAGATGAAATAGATGAGAAAGGATCAGAGCTACCTCAGAAGCATGCTCCTTTATGACTCACAATGGTATGCCATCAGGGCCATATGCCTTGCCTTGCCCACCTGAGGCATGGAAAATACTCAGAAGACCATGTACAAGGAAAATATAAGTGAGGGCATAGGTTAAGTGGGAGGACATGTGAGGGGAAGAGACACTAATCATCCAAAGCAGAATCAGAGGAGAACAAAATACCAAAAGGTGCAGCTTTATCTGCTGAAGAGTTAGGCTGAAACACAGGAAGAAAGTCTGAACTATAGAAGTTACTGGAAATGCATCTGGTGGGATTCAGGAGAGAGGGATTCTCCAGAAGGGAAGAATTTCATGGTCTGATATGCTTTATGTCTGATGTGAAAGGCATCAGAGCTCGAGCAATAAAACAATGATTGAGGGGAGAAAGATTTGACAGAAAAAGGAATGTAGAACTCCATCCCAACAAAGATAACCTCTCATCATATTGGTCAACACAGCTGGAGGTAATTCAGCTAGTGAAACAGGACCTATCCCATGGGAAGTTAGTAAAGATGCATAGGAATGACTGCTGAACTCTCCCAAAGTGGTAGACACAGTGCTGTGAAGGGTGGACAAGGGGTGGGCATGCCCAACTGGAAGTGAGAATGAAAACATTGTGGTCAGTGGACCATAACTCTGATGCCCATTCCCTCCAGGAACTCCCCCTAGGGGGTGGCCACGGCAAAAGAGTCTCCATAACTGGTGAACTCCAATGCCATTTCTTAGCCTTTAGTGCACCTCTAACGCAATGTTTCCGAAGGCTCCTACCTAAAGTTCCTACCAACTACTTCTACCTAAGGTGTCTACCAAATGCTCCTGTTTGATGCTCCAACCTATTACTTCTACCAAATGCTCCTGCCTAATGTTCCTACCTACTACTTTTACCTAATGCTCCAGCCTAACTTTTCTACCTACTACTGTTATCTACTGCTCCTACCATTTTGCCAAAAGGCAGGGTTAGTGCATAGTGCTCACCACAGGAAAATCTAGAGTTAAGAAGAATGAGCTATGCGAGTTAAGTGTTGTCAGGTATTATGTGTAATATTGGGAGAGTGTATGTTTGTGGAGAGAATACCAGCAGTCCACATGTGGGTGAAGCAAAAAGAAAAGACAGCCACCTGGGTAAGAGGAGAGCAAGTTGACTACTACTGAAGTGCTGGCTCACCACACAGCCATCATTAACCATCCCAATACCCAGACGGGTAAAACCAATACGATACCTCCCTGGTCGGTGGCTGCCTACCAACAACCCCTGCACAGAAGATTTCAGTGTGCAGAGCAGTGAGCGATACTTCATGGAAGAAGTTCAAATAGTTAAAGAGTAGTACATACCCGGAGGACTCATGGGGAAGTATATTAAACATAAAAAGAAAGTTATAAGTGGTGAGAGAAATTTTTAGCCAGTAAGCTTCAAAGATGGGCAACTCAAGATCCATGAGGCAAGTAATAGGTGTTTTAGTACTACAGCAAGCACATACATCACCCCTTGAGAGGATATTTCTTTAATACTAGTTTGCTGTTACCTGCATTAGTGAGGAAGCATCAGGAGCAGCCAAAGAAATGGCACTTAACTGCACATATATATTCTATAGATGTCACGTATAATGCACTGAATCCAAAACCTCCCTATCCACAGACAAGCCACACAGATTTTTCCCTGGTTCTCCTGACCACTTTTTATACTCTGGTTCAACCCATTTCCCCATGTACCACATCTCTCCAGTTCTCTCTGTCCAACACACACCTCACACCCTCCTGCATGTTCTTAAAGTGTCTTTCATTTCATCTTTCTATCATGTCCTTGGTCTCCCCCTCTTCACTGTTCCCTCTACTTTTGATGCATATATTCCTCTTCGTCAGTTGCTCCTAACTCATCCTCTCCATACTGTTATGTCCAAACCATTTCAGCACACCCTCCTCACTCTCTTGCATCGAAAATGTAGTTGGAGATTTAATAGTGTGAAGGAGAACCAGCCTCTTTCAGAGAGATTAGAGGAAGAAATAGGTAGATGGTGCTATACAGAGGGAAGACTGGATTTGAGACTGCAAATGTTACAGAAATAAGTAGAAAATAAGCCACATCTAGAGCACTGTCAGAAAAGATGAAGTTGGATACAGTTGCTTGATGTTGACTGTGGGGTCCCTGAGAAACATCTAGCCCTCCATGAATGAAGGCACCATTCCAATTTAGGACTGGAGAGTCACGTAACTGGAGTAATAACATGGTCTGTTAGTATAAAGAGAGAAAAAAAAACAGAGTAGAGAGAAAAGAACTGTATGAGTTACATAATGTCAAGTGTTATGTATGAGATAGAGAACGTGTAAACTTGTTGACTGTTTGCCAGCAACCCATGTGTAGGTGAGGCAAAGAGGAAAACCAGCAACCTGGGCCAGGAAAGGAAATGTAACAAAAAATGCAGTGATATCTCACTGCATGGCTATCACTAACCCTCCCATGGATGGTCCATGCCTGCTACCTAATACATGATTCTTACGATGCACCAATACAATGTTGTAAAGTTATTCTTAGGATATCTAACACTACAGAACCATGTACTAACCTGTAAGAGGGCAAACTGAAGATGTGATGCAGCTGACATTGTCACTGCAGATGCAGACAAAACAACATCATTGGTAAAACTCATTACTCCTTCCCCAGCTGCAAGTAAAACATATTGATTTAACTTAAGCAAAAAATGCACGAGAATGGAAAACAATTAAAAAAAGATGAAAAATACATTTCTGGGCCCATATAAGGTTAACTGCACAGACATAAAGCTCTTGTCCTAGTTTTGCTTAGACAAAAGGTCATAGAGAAAAATTCATTAAACTACAAAACAGTGGCACTCACAGCTGCAAAGAAGTGAATACTGATGGTTTCCCAATGACAGACAATTACACATAATTCAAGCATGTTTCTCAAGCCCACCAATAAATGAACTGTCTCCTGACAATTCCTCTCTGCCTGGTAAGCAACTGAAAGACTTGCCCTTGTGAAAAGAAATAAGAAGTGGGTGGTATCAAAAATGACACTGGCTTGCCCTATTTTGGCAGAGAAAATTACCTTGTACAGTACTCTAATAAAACCATCTTGCCAGAATCCATGCCAAAGGCATGCGCTCCAGTTAAATAGTAAAGTGGCTCTAAACAGGATGGAGGCCACTCACTCATTCATTAGGTAAAGGGCCAAGAAATGTCCCCTGTAACACACCATTTTTCAAGTTTAGCCAGTCAGAGGCTACACCATGAGGGCATTTACACATAATGAATGCAACTGACAAAAAATATTCTAATGACAATAAAATCATGGTAAAATAGCATTTTGGTTAGAAAGCAAACTTGCAATAAAAGCAAATATTCTATTTATCTATCTATATCTCCGATGCCTGTTCTCTTTGGCAACTCCCATCAAGGGGGTAGCCACAGCAGAGTCTCCACTTCTCCTTATCCTTACATGTTTTCATTGTCCTGGAATAACCACAGAGCCACATTTTGTCATAACCTTTCAACACTTAGGGAAAAGGTAAGTTGCAGATTAGTGATTTTAATTAACGTTATCATTTCTGTCTCCTTTCATATGTTCCATAAGCTTAAAAATGGGTTGCAGACAGTATATTTTGATTTTTTGGTGTTTTTGTTTTTGTAAAACTCCCTTTGATCACTGATAATTCCTATATTCCCTGTATTATAGTCTTCAGTTGAGTTTATCGTACCTATGTGGATGGAATAGTGGTAAATAGAAAAGAGCTGGAACGTAACCCTTTCTGTGCTGTACATGTTGCAGTGCTATGTTCTCCCAATGCAGCTATGGTTCATGAATAGAAACATCCTTTAGAAAGTATAAAATGCAACAAACCAGTCATGAAACAGTGAAAAACAAATATAATCAACTTAATTGTTGCATGTACCATATGCAGACAGACTCCAAGGTCAATGTATAATGAACTCTTAGGTTTCTATAAGAGGCTTGAGCTTCATTTTTGAGAAAAGACAAAACTGGGTGGATTGTCTGCTTCTAGATTTCTATGAGATACTGGAGCTCCAAATTAGAGAAAAGATAATGCTGAGTGGATTGTCTGGATCTGGACCGCCAGAAACTATTTGAACTTTATCACATAGGAGGTTGGTAAAGGAGTTGGAACTTAAGGTAGGAAGAAGGGAAGGACTCCTTCGATGGACAGATTATCTTAATGGAAGGGGACAAAGGACACATGATTTTAGACCAGTTTGATGATGTCTTCAGTGAGAATGGTTCTTCAAAGGATGGAGACCGGTTTGATGACATCAATAGTGAACAGTTCTTTGAAAGATGTAAAGATATAACAATCAGAGGTCATAACATGAAATTAAGCAAGAAACTTGTTAGGAAAGATGTAAAGAAATACTGTGCAGTGGCAGTATCGTAACCAATGAGGTAGGAGGTGGTGCTACTGTGGAAAGTAAAGAAGCTTGGAATTGGGAAAAGTATTGAGTTTCAGCACCTCGAGGGGTACTCTAGTTTTACTGGAGTAGCCAAGTCTCGCCCTGCCTTCTCATGGTGACCTCATCAGTACACCCCTTAGGGGTGCAACTAAAGGGGGAGGCGTTGCCCAATTACATAAGGGCAATAGTTTTAGATTTGGATAACACCTGAAGTGTACTGTTACTTTTAGTTTTGACAATTTTGGAGCCTCGCTGCCTCTGGGAACACTGAGCTGGAGTTGGCCTCTGCCAGTGATCTCTCAAGGGTGAGGCACAAAAGGCTAAGTAGCGGCACTGGAGTCTACCAGTTATGCCGAGGGTTAAAAGGAACGAGCTATTGAGGGTGATGGCACTGAATGTGAATGGGATGATTGGGGAGAATAAAAGGAGGGAGATTGTGGAGAGATTTAAAAGTTGTAGCATGGATGTGCTAGGGATTGGGGAAACCCATATCCTCGGGCAGGGTGTGCGGAGTGTGTAGAGGCTTTGGGAAAAGAGGAAATGACTTGGGAAAATGGTGGTGAAAGTGAGTGAATGAGTGAGCTTGAAAGAGGATTATGTGGGGAGATACGAGGAGAGATTAGCAAACGAATGGCAAAAGGTTAGAGTAAACAAAACTAGGTGAGTGGATGAGGAATGGGAGGTATACAGGAAAGCTGTGTTCACTTGTGCAATAGGAGTTTGTGGGATGCAGAAGATGGGAGGTGGGTGTGTGACAAAGGGTAGTGAGTGGTGGGATGAGGAAGTGAAAGTGTTAGTGAAAGAAAAGAGAGAGGTGTGTAGGTGTTACCTGCTGGAAAGGAGTGTGAATGATTGGGATATGTACAACAACAGGAAGTGGCAAAAGATCAAGAGGATGTTGTTAGGGCTGAAAAAGGGAGAGAATGAAGGGTGGGGTCAGAGAGTATTTGCTGACTTCCAGAAGAATAAGAAAATGTTTTGGTAGGATGTGAATAGGGTTAGAACTAGAGAACGATTAAAGTATCAGTGTAGGGAGCAGATGGGAAAGAAGTAACAGCCATGAAGAGGAGATGGAGTCAGTATTTTGAAGACCTGTTGAATTTTTTAGATGATAGGGTGGCAGATGTGGGTTGTTTGGGATGTGGAGATATGCAAAGTGAAATAGTCATGGCAAGTGGTTTGGTGTAAAGAGAATAGATGTGAATGCCTTGCACACAAATGTATAAGTATGTTGAGTATACTATGTGAGTTGTATGGAAGTGATGATTGAGAGGGTGGTGACATACACAGAACATCACATTGGAAGGATCAGTGTTACTTCTGGAGTGTGAAACAAGTATTTCTTTTTTCCCCTTGGAGATTCCAGTCACGGACGAAAGTCCATATCAAGGCTGGGCCTTAATTTTGATATAGAGAGGATATTGAAAGGGAAAAAGAAGAGATAAGGGAAAGTATTTACGAATTTTGGAGCGAATGAAAAAATCATCTTTTAAAATGTGCCTAATCATAGTTGTCGGGAAAGACATGACACGGTAGAGAGTTCCAAAGCTACGAGGTGTAGGGAAAGAAACAATCATCAAAACGGCCCACCCTTGAGTTGCCAACATCCACACGGTAATCATGTAACAAAGCAGCTTGCTGAAAGGAGATTACGTGGAGGGGCATAGATTAGTAAGAGGAGCATCAGGGGGTGAAGGAATGTTAGAGTCATCCAAGGTGGAGCTTGAGGAGAAACGGGAACCAAAGAGAGTTGCTTTATCTATGGGAGAGACAGCTATAGTACCGTCAGAACGGAAAAGTGAAGGAAAGATAGAACAACAGAAGTTGTTAGAGATACCCATAGCTAAAGACCAGAAAGACCTATCAGAGGATGACGAGGAGAGGTTATCGCACTTCCTTTGAATAAAGGAACACTTTGCCTCTTGGACAATGTATGTGCAATGATTATGGGCAGTGATAAATGGTAAAAGGGAGTTAGAGGAAAGAATTTTTCTAAGCCTGATATGCCTGATCCCTTGTCTGAATGGCATTAGAGCAGGAACGGTTGAACCATGGATTGGAAGAAGAGGTTGTCTTGGAGGAGGAGGGGATAAATGCTTCCATTCCTACAACAATAACCTCTGCTATGCGTATGGCGGAGACAGAAGCATCACCACAAAAGAGACAGTAATTAACCCAAGGAAAGTCAGAGAAGAATTTTCGTAAGTTATTCCAGTGAGCTTTGTTGAGGTGCCAATATTTACATTTAGAAGGGGCTGCTGCTGGAGGCGGGAGGTGCCATTAAAATAGATACATTTATGAGAGTGTGATCAGATGAACCAACTGGGGGTGAGATTTTGCAGTTACAGCATGAAGGATTAGAGGTGAAGAACAGATTCAGAATATTAGGAGAGTGGTCACAGTTGTCAGGAATGTGGGTGGGGTGGGAGATAGTTTGCTCTACATAATTCAGAATGGAGAATGTGAGGACTTTAATCCCTCAACTGTCTGTATAGCAGGAATTCAACCATTCCTTATGGTAAACGTTCAAATCCCCTAAGTAGAGGATCTCAGCTTGCGGGTGAGACGATGCCACAGTGTTATTGCAGGAGTTTAGATAGTCAAAGAGACATATAAACTTTGTAGAATTAGGAGAGCAGTAGGTGAAACAAAGGAAGAGTGTGGTAATTGGGGGACAGAACTGGAGCCAGATAACATCAAAGTTTGGGGACTCAGGATCCTTGAGGCGTGCAACAGGTGTGTTGATATTTGAATAAGCACAAACTCCACCTTTGAACTGGAATCATGAGTGATTATGGTTAGATATGAAAAAGGGGCTAGTGAGAACGTCAGTAGACAACTGTGTCTCAGACAGAAGTAAAATATTAGGAGAGGTACTAGACAGATGGTGTTCAACAGAAAAGAGGTTACTAGAGAGACAGTGAATGTTGGTATAGTAAACAGAAATAGAGTCAGGTCTATCAGAGATGCAAAGGTCCCGTTATGGGCCGGTACTACCACTGTCTGATCCCTCCCTCTCATTAGCAGTAGAGTCAGGCAGAAACCCGGAGATTCTTAGCTCCCCATGATAACGGGGACTAGGGGCCATAAGTTTGTTTGCAAAATACTTAGAGAAAAAGAAGGGTTCATATGTGGTATTTATGGATCTTTAGAAAGCATATGATAGGTGTTGGAAGTACATGGTATGGGAGGAAAGCTAATAGAAACAACAAGGAGTTTTCATCTAGGGAGTAAGGTATGTGTGTGAGAATGAAGAGAGGAGGGTAAGTGGTTCCAGGTGAAGGAGGGCCCGCAACAAGGGTGTCTGTTCTTACCATGACTGTTTAATTCTTTTATGAATGGTGGTAGTAAGGGGGGTAGATAAGAGGGTCTTGGATAGAGGGGTGGGTGTGGAGTCTGTTGGGGGTGGGGATCCTGGGAGGTGAGTTGGTGCCTTTTTGCTGGTGACATATCCCTGGTGGTAGTCTTCAGTAAGAAATTGCAGAAGCTGGTGTCTGAGTTTGGGAGAATGTGGAGATGAGAAAGTTAAGGGGAAATGAGAATAAAAGGAATGTTAACAGGGGAGAGAAACAGGTTGATCAGAAATTCACAAGAATTTGATTGAAGAGAACCTGGAGGAAGCGGAGTGTTTTAGAAATCAGGGAGTGGACATGAAAGTGAATGGAACCATGGAAGCTAAAGAAAGCTATAGGGTAGGTTGGGGAGCTCAGGTCATGGGTACATTGAGGAGTGCAAGGATAGAGAGGTCACTGTCTGTGAAGGCAAAGATGGGTATGTTTCATGGTATCATAGTCCCAATGCTGTTGTATGGATGTTAGGCATGGGCCATAGATAGAAAAGTATGGAAGGTGGTAAATGTGTTGGAATTGAAATGCTAGTTGACAGTATGTGATGTAAGGAGAGTTGATTAAGAAATGATAGGTTATGAGATTGGAGTGGTAGTAAGAAAAGTATGTTTGTGAGAGCTGAAGAGGATGTGCTGAAATGGTTTGCTCATATGGAGATGAGTGAGGAGAGGCTAATTAAGAGGGTATATGCGTCGGAAGTGGAGGGAACAAGAATGAGGAGACCAAGGACAAGATGGAGGAATGGAGTGAAATGTGCTTGATTGATCAGGGCCTGAACATGCAGGAAGGTGTGGAGCATGCATTGGATATAGTGAACTGGGGCAATGTTGTGTAAAGGGGGCAACGTGCTGTTAGTGGGCTGAATCAGGGGCTATGAAGCAGTTAAGGGAAAACAAGGAAAGGAGTGTGGGGCCTGGTTGTAGATAAGGGGCTATAGCTTTGATGCATGACACATGACGGCTAGGATGTGGATGTGAGTGAATGAGGCCATTTCTTTGTTTGTTAGCCGTTTCCCTTGTTAGTGAGGTAGTGACGAGAGCAGAGGAAGAAAAGGCCTCATTTGCTCATATCCATTCTCTAGCTGTCATCTGTAATGCACAACCAGGCACCACAGTTATTTCCACGGTTTCCCCTGGCTGATTCATATGCCCTGATTGAGTCCATTGACACTACATCGACCCTTGTATACCACATCACTCCAATTCACCAAATCCTATCCATGCCTTTCACTCTCTTGCACTTTCAGGCCCTGACAATTCATAATCTTTTTCAATCTATCTTCCACCTCTAATTTGGTCTCCCTCTTTCCTTGTCCCTTCCACTATTGACACATCCTCTATGTTAACCTCCCCTCACTCATACTCTCCATATGTCCAAACCATTTGAGCATATCCTCTTCAGCTCTCTCAGCCATACTCTTCCTGTTACCACACCTCCCTCTTACCGTTATATTACTTAATCAAACTACCTTACACCACATATCTATCTATCTATATCTCTGACGCCTGTTCCTACTGGGAACTCCCATCAAGGGGGTGACCATGGCAAAAGAGTCTCCACTTATCCCGGTCCTCACATGCCTCCTTCACATACACCATCCCAGGCATTCTTCCCCCATTTCTCTCCCTCCAGTACTCCACTGCTCTATTTCCCGATGTCACAGGTGGTCTTCCTCTCACACCAACCCCTTTAACTGTACCATTACCTATTTGTACTGTATGAGGGAGGTTTACACTCGTTGGGCCCCAAATCTTAAACACTCTCTACTATCATACAACCTCTTGAATCTATTAATGTTATCTGCATTAACCATGTCATCAGTCAGTCCTTTCCAATCATCCACCACTCTTATGCTTGAAAAGTATTTCTTTACATCCTTATTTACAAGTTTCTTTTTTTAATTTCATGTTGTGTCCCCTAGTTCTTATATTTCTACACCTCTCACAATACTGGCCACTGTATTGATATCTGATAAAAACTAAAATGTTGCAATCAGGTCATCCCTAACTCTTTTCTCTTCCAAGGTGGATAGATTTAAAGCCTCCATCCTTTCCCTGTAGCTTAGCAATCTTAGTTCTAGTACCATTTTTTTGCCTCTCTTCTGAGCCTTTACTATTTTTTGTGCTTCTGTAGGTGTGGTGACTAAACCTGAGAAGCATATTCTAGTTTTGGCTTTATGTATGGTCTTATTAGTTTGCTAAATATACTTTGTCTGTATACCTGAAAGCTGTTCTGATATTTCCTGGCAGACAGTTTGTCTCCTTAGCTATTCTAATAATATGGACCTCTGGCGGCAGGTAAAGGACGATATCTATTCCCAAGTCCCTTTCACACACACAGTCCTGAAGCTTACTTCCTGCAAGGTAATAATCATATTGAGACCATCTTTCGCTTCGTCCCATCCTCATTACTTTACATTTACTTGGGTTGAATTTCACCAAGCACATTTCAGACCAACTTAGGAGTCATCTAGGTCCCTCTGTAAGCTATACAATCCTCTTTGCTTTTCACTTACCTCATGATTTTGCATCATCTGCAAACATATTTAAGTAGGATTCTGTACCTTCCAGCAAGTCGCTTATGTAGTTCAGGAAGAGCAATAGTCCCAATACCAAACTCTGTGGCACTTCGCTGGTCACCTCAACCCATTTGGAAAAGGCTCCTGTGACATGCGTCCTTTGTTCCCTCACGCAGAGATAATCGAATCTTCTATACACTCTCCTTGTAAACTCCTGGTCTTGCATTCTGTCCACATGCCCAAACCACCTCAAAGTATTACGTTTCACCCAATCTACCACTCCACAATCCATTCCCTTTGCGTTCCTTGGCATACCAAATCTCTCATACACCCCCTCATTACATTTTTCATACTGACTAGTCATACTACATGCTCCTCTTAAATAAATAATTTCCACAGCCTGGATTCTTGACCTCTGGGACTTATTCCATTTCCATGTTTTGGCTGCATAGGTCAGGGTTGGGAGGACTATGCTGTCCCTTAATCCTCTCTTCACTATCATACTTATACACCTCTACCCTTCATTATTCTATTAAGGGACCCAATGACTCCTCTACCCTGTACTGCTCTCCCCCTTATCTCTCCTTCCATATCACCACACTTACCTAAGACAGATCTTAAATACTTGAATTGTCTTCTCTTCCTATCTTTCTCCCCCCCCATATGTATAACACAGTTTAGTACACTATCTTTTCTCACTCTGTAGGCCTTTGCAAAATCTACATTTTCTCTCTGTTTCCTTTCAAACACCATTACTTTTCTTTTACTTACATTTACCTTCAATTGCCTACACTTAAACACATCATATAACACATTTACAACCTTCTGCAACTCCTCTTCACTCTCAGCAAACAACACAGTATCATCTGCTAACAGGCTTGTCACTATCCACCATACCTCACCTCCACACTCAATCTGTGCACCCCTCTTCCCCAGTTTTGCTTTTATTTCTCTTATCACTCCATCCATATATATGTTAAAAAGCTACAGTGACATCACACAGTCCTGTTTCACACTCACAGGTATACCAAAACTTTAGCACAGCTCTCCATCCACTCTTACACTTGCATATGCTTCTCTATAGAAGGCTTTTACACTATCCAACAGTTGTCCCCTTATACCATATATCCTTAACACATCCCATAAAGCATTCCACATGACTCTTGTATATGCTTTCTCCAGATCACATACTGACCCAAAATTTCATTTCAAACACATCCACCGCACTTCGCAAACATACAATACTGCTGGGCCTACTGTACCTTCATACATACCTATTTTTGCCCTCTCAGATAACAGCCTCTCTTTAAACACATTCCTCAGTACTCCAATAACCTACCCCACCCTATGGCTCACTTCTGCTTCCATGGTTCCATTCACTGCCATGTTCACTCCCAGGTATCTAAAACACTCCACTTCCTCCAGATTTTCTACATTCAAACTCACACCCCTATTATCCTGGCCCACTACCCTACTAAACCTAATAACCTTGCTTTTATCCACATTTACTCTCAACTCCATCCTTTCACACATTCTCCCAAATTCAGAAACCAACTTCTGCATTTTCTTACTTGAATCTGCCGCTAGTGCTGTGTCATCAGCAAACAACTGACTCGCTTCCCAGGACCCCACCTCACTCCCAACAGACTGCATATTTGCCCCTCTTTCCAAGACCTATGCATTTGCCTTCCTCACCACCTCATCCATAAACAAATTAAACAGCCACGGACACCACACACCTCTGCTACAGATCCTGCCTTCACCTGGAACCACTCATTCTCCTCTCTTCCTATTCACACACACACCTTACAGACTTGATAAAAACTTCTCACTGCTTTAAGGAGCTTTCCCCCCCAAACCATATATTCCTAAAACTTTCCACAAGGCATCTCTATCAACCTTTTCACATGCTTTCTCCACATCCATAAATGCCACATACTGATCCTTTTGTTTCTGTATGAATTTTTCACACACATTCTTTAAAGCAAAGACCTGATCCACACATGCTCTATCATTCCAGAAACCACATTGTTCCTCCCCATTCTGATGCTCTGTACATGCCTTTAACCTCTCAAGTCACCACTCTCCCATACAACTTAGCAGGCACCCTCAACAAACTTATTCCTCTTAGTTTAAACACTCACCTTTGTCCGTCTTGCCTCTACACAGTGGCACTATATGTGCATTCCACCAGTCCTCAAGGACTTCATCGTGGTCCATACATACATTGAAAATCCCTAATGAACCAATCATATCCTTTCTTAAGAAATTCAGCTGCAATACCATCCACTCCAGCCACCTTGTTACATTTCATCTTATGTAAGGCTTTCACCATACTACTTTTCATGACTCACTTTACATGCTTACCTACCCTAACACCCTTCATCAGGCATCCCATTATCAAAGAAATCCAACAATCCTTGATGATACTCACTTCATCTCCTCCTCATCACATCATTACCACACCCCATTTGCACCCTTCACTGATATTCCCATTTATTCTCTAGTGTTTCTCACAATATTAACCTCCTTTAAAACATCTTAGTCTCCCTGAAGTGCACTGATACTTACCCCAACTCTCATATGTCCTCCTTTTCAATCCCTGCAATTTTTTCTTGACTTCCTGCCACTTTCTCTTGTACATATCCCAATCATTTGCACTCTTTTCTTGTATCACCCATATACCTCTCTTTTCTCTTTTACTAGCAACTTTACTTCATCAGCCCACCACTTGCTACCCTCTCTCACCTGTCCACCTTCCATCTTCCACATGCCACTCACTTATCTCGCACATGCCAGCACCACTTCCCTAAATATCTCCCATTCCTCACCCTCTCCCCTAACTTTGTTTACTCTCACCTTTTGCCGTTGTACACCCAATATCTTCTGGTATTTCTTTGTACAAAAGAGATATAGGTAGGATGTTTGAGGAAAGAAATCTGGATGTTCTGGCTCTGACTGAAACAAAGCTCAAGTGTAAAGAGGAAAAATGGTTTAAAAATGTCTTAGGAGTAAAGTCAGGTGTTGGTGAAAGGACAAGAGTATGTGTATACGAGTATATGGGTATGAGGAATGGGAGATATTTAGGAAAACACTGCTGGCATGTGCGAGAGATGTGAGTGGCATGTGGAAGATGGGAGGAATAGCACTACTGCTGAAGCAGTAGTTGTGAGTGTGTGAAAGAGTGTAAGGAGGTGAGCTCTACACTTATGTGGATACAAGTGAAAGTGGATGGCAAGAGATGGGTGATTATTAGTGCTTAAGAACTTGGCCACGAAAAGGAAGATCATTAGATGCAAGTGTTTAGGGAGCAGCAGAGTTAGTATGTCAGAAGTTTTGATGCAAGAGACTGGATATTAGTGATGGGTGATTTAAATGTAAAGGTGACTAATATTTCAGTTGAGGGTGTAACTGGGGGGCATGGGGTTCAATGTTATGAATGGAAATGATGAACAGATTGTGGAGTTGTGTGCTGAAAAAGAACTAGTGATTGAGAATCTCCGCTTTGAAAAGAGGAACATACACAAGTATACATATGTGAGTAGGAAAGATGGTTAGTGGGCATTATTGGCTTACATACTAATTGATAGGCGTGTAAAAGAAAGACTTTTGGATGTGAAGGTGCTGAGAGGGGCAGCTGGTGGGATGTCTGATCATTATCTTGTGGAGGCAAGGGTGAAAATTTGTAGAGGTTTTAGAAAAGAGGAAACAATATCAGTGAGGAGAGAGTGGTGAGAGTAGGTGAACTTGGAAAAGAGACTTGCGTGAAGAAACAACAAGAGAGATTGAGTGTAGAATGGAAAAAAGTGAGAGTAAACGAAGCTAAGGGAGTGGGTGAGGAATGGGAGATATTTAGGGATGTGTGTTAGCATGTGCGAGAGATGCACGTGGCATGAGGAAGGTGGGAGGTGGCCAGATTAGAAAGGGTAGTGAGTGGTGGGCTGATGAAGTGAAGTTGCTAGTGAAAAAGAAAAGAGAGTTATATGGGCAGTACTTACAGGGAAGGAGTCCAAATAATTGGAAGATATAAGAGAAAGCGGCAGGAGGTTAGGAGGAAGGTGCAGTGGTTGAAAAAGTGGGAAAATGAGAGTTGGGGTGAGCGATTATCATTAAACTTTAGGGAGAATAAGATGTTTTGAAAAGAGGTAAATATTGTATGAAAAAAGGGATCAAATGGGAACATCAGTAAAGGGGGCTAGTGGGGAAGTGATAATGGGTAGTGATGAAGTGAGGAGGAGATGGAATGAGTATTTTGAAGGACTGTTCAATGTGTTTGATGATAGAGCGGCAGATGTAGGGTGTTTTGGTCAGGGTAGTATGCGAATTGAGTGAGTAATGGAGAGTGGTTTGGTAAAGAGAGGAGAGCTGGTGAAAACCTTACGTAAAATAAAATGTGACAAGGTGGCTGGAGTGGATGGTATTGCAACTGAATTTCGTAAGAAAGGGGGTGACTGTGTTGTTCATTGGTTAGTTAGGATCTTCAGTGTATGCATGGATCATGGTGGGTGCCTTGGGATTGGTGGAATACATGTATAGTGCCATAGTATTAAGGCAAAGGGGATAAAGGTGAGTGTTTAAACTACAGAAGTGTAAGCTTGTTGAGTGTACCTGGTAAGTAATGATTAAGAGGTTGAAGTCATGTACAGAGCATCAGACTGGGGAGGAGTAGTGTGGTTCAGAAATGGTAGAGGATGTGTTGATCAGGTGTTTGCTTTAAAGAATGAGTTTGAGAAATACTTTGAGAAACAGAAAGAATTGCTTGTTGCATTTATAGATCTGGAGAAAGCATATGATAGGGGTGCCTTGTGCAAGGCCCTAAGGATAATTGGTATTGGAGGAAACCTTTTAGAAGCAGTGAAAAGGTTTTATCAAGGGTTTAAGGCATGTGTACGAGTGGGAAGAGAGGAGATTGAGTGGTTCCAAGCGAAGGTTGATCTGCAGCATGGGTGTGTGATGTCACCATGGCTGTTTAATCTGTTTATGGATGGGGTGTTGAGGGAGGGAAATGCAAGAGTCTTGCGAGTTTGCAGTCTGTAGGGGATGAGAGTGCTCGGGAAGTGAGTCAGTTGTTGTTTGCTAGTGATACAGCACTGGTGGTAGATTCGAGTGAGAAATTGCAGAGTTGGTGACTGAGTTTGTAAGAGTGTGTGAAAGGAAGAAGTTGAGAGTTAATGTGAATAAAAGCAAGGTTATTAGGTGTAGCAGGGTTGAGGGTCAGGTTTGGGGGTTTGAGTTTGAATGGAGAAAAATTGGAACAAGTGAAGTGTGTTAGATACACGGGAGTGGACATTTTCTGTGAATGGAGCCATGGAAGTGGAAGTGAGTCATAGGGTGGGCAAATGGGCAAAGGTTCTGGGAGCACTGAAGAATGTATGGAAAAAGAGGTCATTGTTTGGGAGGGCAAAAATGGGTATGTCTGAAGGTAAAGTAGTCCCAACAATGTTATGTGGATGTGAGGTAAGGGCTATAGATGATGTGCAGACAGCGGTGGCAGTGTTGGAAATGAAATGTTTGAGAACAATATGTGGTGTGAGGTGGTTTGATTGAGTAAGTAATGAAAGGGTAAGAGAGAGGTGTGGTAATAAAAAGTGTGTGGGTGAGAGAGCAGAAGAGGGTTTGCTGATATGGTTTGGACATATGGAGAGAATGAGTGTGGAGAGTTTAAGAAAGAGAATATATGTGTTCGTATTGGAGGGAAGAAAGAGAAGGGGTTGACCAAATTAGACTTGAAGAGGAGTGAAAAATATTTTGAGTGATCGGGGCCTGAACATATGGAAAGGTGAAAGATGTGCACCGAATAGAGTGAACTGCAATGATGTGGTATACAGGGGTCAAAGGGCTATCAGTGGACTGAACCAGGGCATTTGAAGCAGCCAGGGTAAACCAAGGAAAAGTCTGTGGAGCCTGTTTGTGGATTGGGAGCTGTGGTTTTGGTGCATTGCATATAACATCAAGCGAATGGATTTGAGTAAAGGCAGCCTTTCTTCATATGTTCCTGGCGATTCCTTGCAAATGTGGGAAATGGCGATCAAGTATAAAAAAAAAGGTTTTCTAAGCTCTCTTTCTTTCACAATGCACTTCTCACATATATCAGTTCCTCTTTTTCAAAAACCTCTACAAATCTTCACCCATACCTCCACCAGGTCATGACCAAACATCCTACTAGCTGCCCCTCTCAACACATATACAACCAAGAGTCTCTTTTGCGTGCCTGTCCTTTATTATGTAATCCAGTAATGCTTTCTTACCTTTTTCACTTACTCACTCATATACTTACATATGTCCCTCTTTTTGAAATAAGTATTCCCAACCACCAGTTCTTTTTCAGCACACTACTTCAAAAGCTGTTCACCACTCCCATTCATCTCACTGAATACCCCATGTCCCCCAATTGTACCCTCAACTGCCACATTACTCACTCTCACATATAAATCACCCATAACTAAGACACAATATCTTGCATCAAAACTTAGCTGCTCTCAAAACATTTGCTTCTCATCATCTTTCTTCTTTTGGCCAGGTGCATAAGCACTAATAATTACCCATCTCTCGCAACTCCTGCCTCATCAGTTGTGCTACCCCTTAGCTTTTCCTCCACACCAACCCTGACTCTACCCCTAAGACATTTGTAAAACATTCTTCCTCTTTACCCTTGAGCTTTGTTTCACTCAGAGCCAATATATCTAGGTTCCTTTCTTTAAACATACTATCTATCTCTCCTTTCGTCTCATCTTGGTTACATCCTCACACATTGAGACACCCCAGCCTAAGCCTCCTCGCTTGGCTCCTTGTTTCATCTTTTAGAAATTGAAATACAAGGTGGAGGTTTCCATCCTCCCATTCATGCTCCTCTTAGTCACCTTCTATGACATGAAGGGAATAGGTAGATAGTGCGATAACCTCTCCTCGTCATCCACTGATAGGTCTTTCTGGTCTTTAGCTAAGGGCATCTCTAACAACTTCTGT
>JAUTYZ010132228.1:4893-17495 GCA_032273725.1 Panulirus interruptus
TTATTTGGTGGATGATACAGCAAATTGTATGGATTTGAGCAAATGTGGCCTATCTTCACCTGTTCATGGCGAATGTGGGAAATGGTGAACAAGTATGAAAAAAAAATATATATACCTTTTCTACACAGTTTTCTACAGTAGGTTCTCTCCTTATGGATGAAGTAATTATTATCTGCATAATCAGAAAAATGTATGAAAACTTGCTTAGCCTTTTTTGGGGTTCCAATTGCTCTACTGTTCTAAAGAGTCTTCTTACGCTTGGTGAATGATACAATAAATTGTATTTATTTATATATTTTTTCAATGCATTCTCTTTAGTAGGTTCTTATAATTAATGTACTAAAAGTGAATAACATATTAAGAAAAACATTGGAAAAATGGGGGGTGCAGTTACTGACAATTGAGTGGTAGATTGGTCAGTTCGAAACATTCATCATTTACTGTGTGTATGATACAGTAAATATATTTTCTCTATACTTTTTTACAGTTGTCTTCAGTAGATTCTTACCTAATGCGTGAACTAAAGATCGTTTAGATGTTTTGAAAAAAAAAATTAGGAAAAACCTTACCTGTCCTTCCGGGTCTCTATTACTATGTTGTCCAAAAGATTCATCGTATACAACAAACAATGTAGTAAATTGTATCTGTTTATTCATTTTTTCGAAGCAGTTCTCTTAAATAGGTTTTCGACTTGCTCATGCACTAAAAATGAAATAATGTTAAGGAAAGTGATGGAATTATGGTTGGTGCATTTGCTACATGGCTAGTGATAGATCATTCAGTTTAAAACATTCATCTTTTACTCGATGAAAGATATGGTTAATTGTATTATTTTTATATCTTCACGGTTATTATTATTAGCTTCGTACTTAATGCATGAAGTAATAATCTTCAGAAAACAGAAAAAAATTAGGAAAACATTACCAAGCTCCCTGACTCTTGATTGTTCTTCTGTTCAACATCTTACTCTCGATGAATATTGGAAATTGCTTCCTTTATTTTTCTGCATAACTCTTCAGTAGGTTCATAACATGAACTAATAGAAGCTTTTAGTAATATTTTGTACAATATTTCCATAATTACGTAACATTTTGAGAATTTATTTTGTTTATTTTTTGCCTGTGGCCTATAACTCCCTATTTACAGTACTTGGAAAGTAATGTCATGATTTAGGGCATTTTGATTTAGCATGAACACTCTAGTGCTATGTACAGACTCGTCTATATACATTTATGTTAAAATACCCGGATACTGGTAGTGACACCATCTGCAAGTCACTGTATATTATATGGAAATTCTGGAACATCTTTTGTTCATGAGGTAAAAAATGTGGCCATAATTATATCTCTCGTGACTCATGTTTTTTACTATGTATCATTATCTTATGGAGGTCCTAATTGGCCATGCAACCCCGTTTTGTAAAACGGGTGGGGGGAATTCCTCATCTTACCCCTTCCTCTTGGCATCCTGGTGGTGCATGATATTTTTTCCAGCAATCGCGATAGACCCCTAGTGATATCACTGCATAAATGATGGAAGCAAACAACAGCTGGGATTTAAAACAGAAATGAGAAAACAAGAATTATCATTAATAAGGGAATAATTTCTAAAGATTATCAGATGGTGAAGGTAGTAGATTAAGGGTTAAGCATAGCGCTTCATCATCAGAAGTTTATTTGGAAGTACTGTTAATGTCTCAATATAGTTTTCACTTTGATGAGAAAAAGAATCCAATTATTGTGATGCATTTTTGGGATTTACAGAACTTTTGATAATTATAGCTGCAAATTTTACAACTACCAGTGTTGCCACTTAAATAAAAGAATGTGATGGAAGTGTATGTTATTAGATAAGGGTAAACAATAATTTGATTGTATTGCTGTTCATGGAATTGAATAAACTTACTCGTAGATGTATTGGTTGTTTGGCTGATGCCATTTGTACAGCTCTGTTAAACTGTCCTGATTTTATATTACCAATTTATCTTAATTTCATCAATTCTTCCTAAACTTTGCAAATTAACTTTTAAACTTTCTTTTGCATGTTTCTTTAATAAGCTGGGAAAGGATTATTGTAAGATATGATTCAGTTGAGGTAACTTGTAAAGTATGAGCAAATTTTACATCATTGATTGAACTCTCAAAAGGCACATTAGGATATAAAGAGTACGATATGTGAAAGTAAACCTATCCACCATTACAAGTCCTTAGACAAATTGTCTTGTTCAGAAACTTTATGCTTTGTAGTAGTCGCTTCCTAAAACATCATTTGTTAACATTATATTTTTATTATTTTCTCCAATTTTCCCTATTTTGCCATTTCCCACATAAGTTAATGCCAGGAACAGATGTAAAATGGCTTCATTTGTTGACATCCACTCTATAGGTGTCACATATAATGTTTTGTGTTTTCTCTTGAGGAAATCATTTAATGATGATACTATCCTTCACAGTACAAATTTTTTTGCCAATATGATGAAATTATCATGCGGTAATCCTTTAGTTTTATATCCTATTTCAGGTGATTTTCAGTTCTATATTAGAATATTATTTTGCAACAGCTTGAAGTTTGCATTCCTTATAATACTTTAGGTTGTACAGTATATGATGTTTTACTGAAACTGAAGCTTCATTTGCTGTCTGTTTCTAGATATACATGCAACATAACGCTTGACATAGGAGAAGTACTTTTAAAAGCTTATCACTTTAATGCAAAGGTCATTGCTGAGGTTTTATTTTCATTTTTTTTTTTTTTTTCCCCTTCATTATAAGATTTAATGAAATTTTCAAAGCTGCCCTTGCTTTTCGTCCTAATTGCTGTTGAAGCTTTCCTATTATATCAATCCATTCTTGAAATTGCATTGTTAATAGCAGGGTTTTTTTTTTTTTTTTAAAGGACATTGGAGATTCCTTATAGTGAATTTTGCAGTTTTCCTGACTGTGTAGAGAGGAAGTTTTACTGTATGAATATGTTAGTTTATCTGGGTTAGTGGTTGTAAAGTCATTTGGTCATGGTGTCAATTTAGTCTGTGGTCAAAATATGTCCCCTGCTCGTCCTTAGGAAATGGAGGTGGAAGCAGGAGCGTTTCTCTTGGGGCCACAGGCTAAATCACGATTGCTGATTTGTCCCTTCTGCCGACGAGCTACTTTCAAGACGGGTCGTGACTTCACGCGGCATGTTCGGACACATACTGGAGAAAGGCCATTCTCCTGCTCAGTGTGTTCATTTAGGAGTACGCGCAAGGATGTGGTCCGACGCCATATTAGGGCTGTGCATAATAGCAATAACATATAGCTGTATTTGTTTATTATCTATCCATTACAGTATTTCTGTCTTGAAAGATTGTCTTCAATTTTAGAGTTCACATAATAAACAGTTCTCAGAGTTCTTTAAACTTAACACACTGGTTGATTTACAAAGCAATTCCTTTGTCACAAGTTACCATTGAGTTTGTGTATGCAGAACTCAAGTATTGTATTGAGAGTTTTGATTTTTAAGATTTCTGGCAATTTTCATACATGAAATAAAACTGTTAATATATATTACTAATTAGTTTCCTTTAGATTTCACTTTTATTTCATGAACACCTATAGATGGCAAATAGTTATGAAAGAAATAATTGGGAAGGGAAGAAACCAGCATTTTCGTGCTTATCTTTGATTTGAATTTGTGCAGAAAGAAATTTTCTAATCATTGTGAGGTAAACAAACAATGATAGGTATTAGATGTACCATATACATAAGAATAATGGCAGTGGATCTTGAAAAATGGTTTCATAAGTTTCTGTCTTTCCAAGGAACACAAAGTATTAGCAAAAGGGACCTTACAGATAAGAACATTCTATGGCAAGGTGTACATTAGAAGTTAAGAAAATTCTGAAGTATTTATTTTTATACCCTTAGCATAATTGTGAGTGAGACAGGCATCCTCCAACAGAGAGAGCTGCTCAGCTGTCAGTGGTGTACTGTGGGAACATCTAGAATCAGCACCTCTGGCTCATCTGAGAAGCACCGATGCTCCTACTGCTCCTACACCTCTATTGGAAGAACCAATCTAATGAATCATATGCGAACCCATACTGGGGAAAAGCCCTTTGCTTGCTCATATTGCCCTTATCGTTCGACTCAAAAGGGGAACTTGAAAACTCACATAAAAAATCGTCATTTTGAGTAGTACAGGTAGATTTCTAGTCAAGATTTCCTGGGATTGAGGAGTGTTCAAATCAGGGATTGCATTTTTTTTATACCAATCTTTATGATGGGGTTTATGGTTTTTAAATGTTATTTGTATGTTATATATGTAGATATATACTTTATAAAACATTTGAAAAACATCTATTCTTTTTACTTACCCAAAATTCCTCTTGGTCTCTACTTGTATCAAGTGTATTGTAGACTAAGGTAGAATTTGGCATGTTCATGCTGGAGTGGCATCAGGCTTTTCAAAATACTTCTTGTTATTGTATATTGTCTTTAGTTTAACGAACACCATAATCCTCCATCAGGTTACTCACTAACTAACCCTCATCAGATATGTATAGAATTTCAGCATTATGCATAATGGTAATTATAACTTGTTTCATAGTTACACTGTACCATTTAGCAGTATCTTGTAGATGCTTATTGGCCATCATAACATGAGCAGAATAAGCACAAAATCATAGAAATAACTGAAAAACTGAGGAAAGGATTTAACACCGAGACTGAATTCAAACTTTGGAAATTTGCACCATTTTGTAGGAAATCCTAACCCTTAGACTACCAAGCCCAGATATATATATGTAAGCGATTAATAGGAAATATCATGAGAAATCAAGGGGGGGAAACAATAAGGCACATTTACTGTATTTGGTTCTGAGTAGAGATTTAAACCTTGCACACCAACTGATAGGTGCACTGGCTTGCTTATTTCTGCTGACTTGATAGATTTGGTTGTCATCACGCATGCTCCAACCACCAGTGTACATGTCACTAATCGCATGTTTGTTTTAATTTCTAACACACTTGAAACTGTTGGAGACTTTGTAACATGACACACATTGAATAATACATAATGATTACATAAAATGCTTCGTTACACACCATATGACATTTCCTTGGTTTTCAAATATATGATGTCCTCTTTATCATAATCGATCATTTTTCAAATATGATAAAAAATCAAGCTGTTCATAGAATGATAACAGTTCAACATCCACCAGATCAGTATCACTGTCATTAGTGCCCTAGAAACAGTCATTAATTTGCTGGAGTTTGCTTGGCTGCATGAGAAGGTTGCAAAAAGTAGTGAGTGCACATGCCCAGGGCCATACTCTCCTCTATGTTATTTGGATTACTGACATAGCAGGATTTTTCTCATAGCTAATTGTAGTTGTTAGAGATAAGGTATTTCTGCATACTGAAGATTGTGCCTTCATATTTAAATGAGGGTAGGAAGAGAAGACTTTTAAAAGTTGCAGTAGTCATGGTGATAAGTATCACCATGTTTGCAGAAGTTAAGGGGCATTCTGATTATGGATGTTGAAAGACTTTGGGTATTCACACAGGAGAAAATCTGCCTATAATGACAAGGAGAGCGAAAGGAATCTTTATATAGTTGTTTTAAGAAATACAGTTGGAAAGTAGGGGAAAGGATTTACATTATGAATGCTATACATCCATGAATGCACAAATTTATATATTGATAGTTGAAAGCCTTATTAGATATCCTGTGAACCAAAGTTACAGGTCAATATAAAAGATGCCTGCAATGTGAATAAACTGCTACTCTGTAGTTTATAGCCACTACTGAATATCCCTGATGAATAATTGCATAAAAGTTATGCATATATCTTTTTTCCAGTAAGATGCATGAAAATTATTTCAGATAAGATTAAGTAAGAGTATTTAAGTGAGTTGATTAGAAATAATTGATTGGTAAGATATAGTATGTGGGAGCACTTGTAAGAGGGATATCACTTTGAAAGAATTTACGTACATGTACAAAGATCATGGAGAAGGTACTCCATTATCAACTGCACAGATGGTTATCAATTCAGATTTGTGAAAATTCACTTAATGCTTTCAAATCAACATTTGGATTCTTTTCATCCACTGGTCTTTTCTCTAGTGAGAATATTGTACTACCAAAGAGCCTTTTTATTCCAGGCTACCTGTATGCAAATCTAAAATCAAAAACATTCATAACAGATGTTTTGTCTCTATGTGTAGCGGGTATATATGATTGGGTTAGGTATGGGTGAATTTGGTTGTGGATGATGTTCATAGTTTGTGTATAATTAGTTGTTTGTACTGTATGAGGAGGGAGTTTTACACTTGTGAGGTTTCATGTCTTGGAAATTTTCTACTGTCTTTCAACTTTTTAAACTTCTGTGTGCTCTGCATTGACACGCCCTCTTTACATTTGTTCCTGTCACCCACCACTTATATACTTTAAAAGTGCGTCTTAACATATTTGGTTGTCTATCCCTACTTTTGTAGGAAAAATTGTTTGCTGTATGTGCAATCAGTCTGGTTCAAACACTTATAGGTTGTGATCAGGTCACATCCATGGCGAGCAAGTTTAAGGCTTTTATTAACCTTTCTCTATAACTCAGTTGTCTTAATTCTGGTACTATCTTTGTTGCTCTCATTTAAAACTTTATTAGCTCTATGTGCTCCTTTAGGTGTGTTTGTGTAAAAAGTAAAGATGAAGAATAAGAGTTTAAGTTCATAACCCAAAAAAGAAGAAGAAGAAGAAGAACTGCCTTGAGAGGCTGAAAGAACTTGGAACTTTACAGACTAGAAAGATTGTGAGAATGATACTGGATAATCTAGGCAGAGTATCATATTGAAGGGATAAAGGTCTATATCTTAGGCCTTAAAGGCTTTTGACAAGGAATATGCCCAAGAGATATCCCAAAAATATATGAGAACCCAGAAGAAAAGATAGAAAGTCTCTTGGGTATACCAAGGGAAATAAGAAACATGCATGAGACAATTATATAAGCATTTGAAAGAAAGATAAATGTTTGGAAGCAGTTCTAAACTAAGGATTGAAAATTATGTAACATGTGACAGACAGACAGACAACCTATATCATCTATAAATTTAGCAATTCATGTATATATAATATTACATTGACTCCATATAAGGGCCTAACAGTGAAGTTGATAGATATTGAAGCAAATATTAAAGATGTTGGTGTTATCAGAAGTGAGAAACTAGAATTCGAAAGAGCATATTGAGAACATAGCATCATCAAGCTAAGTACAGGAATGAGTGGTATGATATTGAGAACTTTCACTTCTAAAGACAGAAAACTATGAATGAAAATGTTTAATGTATATATAAGAAGCAAAATTGAATACTGCTCTGTTGTGTGGTCACCAATGAAAAAAAAGGAAATAATACAAATGAGAAAGAATTCAGAAGCTTCTCATGAGCAAAATTTAGCAGATGAAACATATGAGTCACTGTGAAAGGCTGAAAGAACTGGAACTCTCTAGCACAGAAAGAAGGGGAGATAGATGCATATTAATCCACAAATGGCATCACTTTAATGAGGCAGAGGTAAACATTGAATTTAAAGGCCTCTCATATAGGAAGATACAGTCATATAGTCTGCAATAATACTGTGAAACACCCAAAAATATGAAATAGAAATATAAGTCAGCACGGGAATAAAGCTTGAAAGAAAATATGAAACGCGTGGAACAACTTCAGAAACATTCAAAAGAAAACTTGGTATATAATTGAAGTATTTCCTATTTTGGTAAAATATCTCATAGTAATAAAGGAAGCTTTCTCTCTCCAGCCCTGCCATCATGGCAAAATCTCATCATAGTCTCTCTCTCACATCCATAGGTAGGTTGGTACTCTCCGTTAATATGATAGTGATTTCAAGCCAGATGATGAGTGGTATGATAATGATAACTTTCACAGAGAAAATTGATGATTTGTTTTGTATATATAAGAAATAGAATATTGCTGTATTGTATGGTCACAATTAACCCTTAGAAGGCATTTCACTTCGTGTGAGAACATATCCTTGGAGTTGGTTGACCTTATATGATATGTGAGAACCAGTACCTGAATTGGCCACCTCAGCCTTGAGATGAAGTATACAGCCATTAGTACTTGTATTAGCATCCCACACTGTGTTTCCTGACACTACAGGCCTAAACTTTTTCCAAATACTGGTCAGTGTATGTGGAGATGTCAAGGCCTAGGAGGCAGTAGACCTCATATGAGAACTGTTTCATGAATTAACCACCTCTGCCTTGAGGGGAAGTGCATGGCCTTTAGTATGCGCTATTTCCAGACACTGCACACCTGAACCTGTTACAAATGCTGGTAACTTTACGTGGAGATGTCAACGACACATTTAAGAGATCTACCCGCTGATGTAATGTAATTATTTTTGTTTCCTTGTCACTTACTAGATAATAGGTATTACTGTCGTAAAACCAGGGATTATCATCTTTGTTTATGCAACTGACTTGCTTTGGCATCCTCACATTGTCACAATCCACAACATATAATTCTTGGCTTATAACCATTATTTTCAATAAATAATGTAGTAATTCTACTTCATTAGCTGTATTTGGCTGAGTGGTCAAATAATCAATAGTAGCTATCATAAACCCAGTGTCTGGTGGTGGGCACTACCCTTACAGTGGACACACCTCTAATTAAGTATGGCCTGTAGCACTTCTTGCTAATGTGTTGCACATATATTTGTAGAACGGTGTTTTATACATTGTGATTCTTAATATAATAATACTATGCTCATTAACACTTCAACTGACATCAAGAAGATCAACTGACATCAAGAAGATTGCCGTCTTGGATATTTTGCTATCAACAACAGCATCTACAGACAGCTCCGATAATCAAGATTGCTTTTGGTTGGATGACAAAAGAAAACACTGATGATATTTGAATATTACATTAGGTTGATACCATCAAAAGATATAATTTTTTGATGCCAATAATGTAACATTCAAATAAGATCATTGATAATTCTTTTGTCACCTCAAATGATAAAGTCTTGGTTACAGGAGTTGTCCGTGGGTGGCATTGTTGGTATCAAAACATTCAAGATGGTGACCATCCCGAAGTCAGCTGAAGTGTCACTGAGCATACTATCATTAGATTAAAGGTTATTTATGCATGAAACACCTCCTTTCTATTCATAGGTATGCAGACAGTAGTAAGAAGTGCTATAGGTAAGTAACAACACTAATCTTTTTCTTTTCTTTCATACATGTTTGCCATTTCCCACATCAGCTAGGTAGTGCCGGGAATAGATGAAGAAATGGCCTCATTCACTCCCATCCACACTCTAGCTGCCATGTGTAATGCACTGAAACTAGAGCACTCATTCACAATCAGGCCCCACAGACCTTTTCATGGTTCCCCAACCATTTCATATGCCCTGTTTCATCCCATTGACAGCACATCATCCCCTGTAAACCACATTGCTCCAATATGCTCTATCCATTGCATGCCTCACTCCCTCCTGCAGGATTATGCCCCAAGCCATCAAGGAATCTTTGACTCCATCCTTCCACCTCCTCCCTGGTTTCCCCCCTTTCCGTTGTTCCTTGTACTCGTGACATGTATACCTTCCTAATCATCCTATCCTCATTCATCCTCACCATATGCCCAAACCATCTTCAGCTCTCTCACACTCACTTATCTCGTACATATCACACCCCTCTCTTACCGTCATTTCTTCTTCTGTCAACCCTCCTTACACCACACATTGCTCTCAAACATTTCATTTCCAACACATTCACCATGTCTACATTTTTGTCTTAGGCCCACGCCTCACATCTGTAAAGTATCAGTGAGACCACTATATCATCAAACATACTCATCTTTGCCCTTAAAGACAGTGACCTATCAGTTTATTATCAAAATATTATATAAACTATGGAAGGTCTTTTAAAAATCTGAAAAGTGCAGATGACTAAACAACTTGCTTATGGAGATATATTTTTTACTGTCTTCAAATTTACAAAGTGTGTGTGTGTGTTTTTAAGGAAGGGGAAAATAATAGAACTTGAATCCATGGGATCATTCTGAGTAGAGCCAACCCATTCTTTGTGGTGTACATTGAAATCCCCTTTGTAGAGGATTTCAGTGTTTGGATGTGAAGAGAGTAGTTTCTCATGGGAGGAGGTACAATAGTAGAAGAATGTACTTGGAGGAATTGTGAGAGAAATACACAGAAACAGAAAAGCAAAGTTGTAGAGGACAGAGAATCTTTTAGCCAAATGGCTTCAAAGTTGGAAGGCTCAAAGACGTTTTAGGCAACCAATGGGTGTTTTTGTACTAAAGTAAGCATGTTGCTGCCATTGAAGCAGAAATTATTGTAGATGTTATTGTTACTATAGTAATAACATTGAGAAAGGGTGAAACATAGTTACAAGCATGATTCACAATATGTTATGGTGGTGTCTGTGTGTTACACCTGAACTAAAGGAAGTGTCTTATTTTGTCATGAAATTTGTATAACCAAGTGTGGATGAGAATAGTTAGTTGAGAGTAAAACTGAATAAATTTAGGACTACAAAAATTTTCTCGGTGACATACTATGACTGTTGACATTCGGAAGAAATATATAAATTCTGTAAGGGAAGATTGGTTCCTTCAAATCTGATGGGAAAATAAAGATTGTATGGCTTATGTAGAAAGTCTGTTGTGATCATTATTGTTTCATGCAGTTAATTGGGCAAGTGGTCTCATTTATTATTAGTCTCTTATTGATTAAGGTTTAAATATTTTTTGTTGCACTTTTGGATAGCTAGACAGATTTATAAGTTAATGACGAAAAATTCCTTTTGAATGAGTATTAGTTCATTAAATACATTGATTCCTTAATTTATAATGTGCATCAAAATTCCAGTAAGTTGGTGCCATTATGCGTTGATACCTATTGTCTGTTCATTTATCACCTTATCTACTTAATAACAGTTCCACTCAGTAGGAATGCTGTGCCCAAGTTACACTAGAATACAATAGCACGTGATGAATAGCCTTTCATAGCTAACCATGCCACAGCGTGAAGATTATTTTTCTCATAATTATTCTACCTTAGCAGCTTGCTAGTAAACTCGTTCCTGCATCTATTTCACTGTTATTATTTAAGGGTATCTCGTTTAGACATAGAAATCTTGCAATTATTCCTATTCTGTTCATCCAGCTGCGTAATGCATTTAGACCATAACCCATGTTTTCAAACATCATCACTTAATGTTATTTGCATTCATGCTCTGTTTTCTTGTATACACTCCTCACCTTTTATTATTAGCTGTGCTTATTCTTGTGTTATTTATGTATTATCGATATGCTTTGCAGCATCCTTAGATTTTGCCCCACTTTTTTTATTCCCACACTTCTCATCTCCCCATCATTATTTTCAGTGAATTCCCATTGTAACATTGTTGTCCTACTCCATATTTTAACATAACCACCTATTCAGTCCATTGTTTGTTGATAGAAATAATCTTTATCGCAAAGCACAACTTGTAGACAGTTATTAGTGGCTTTGATTCCCCAACATAGTTCTTTTTATGTTATTCATTACTGTTAATCATAGTTGTTAATGAACTATCAGATGCTGTAATTACTTTCTTTAGTTCTTGAATAACATTCTTATGAAAAGATATGGTCAGCATCACTGTTGTTCATCCTTTATTGCACTCATTGTGATTTTCCTAACTCTTCACAATCCCATAATTCGCATTATATCCTTTACCTTTTTACCTTGTAACCCTAGTATTCATTGTTATTTCATAATTACACCTTGGTCTGGCATCATACAGTATTCTCTCTCTATTTAGCTGGTCATTTGGCACATGATTTCTTCCACGATATCACTTTTTGCACTTGAATAGGATAACCCCTCTCTCTCTTTATGTTGCATCACCTGATGGAGCCTGTAAGTTTCACTTTTATGACTAATTTTGGTTATTTGTCCTTACCCATAGAAAGTTTGTACAACCTCCATTTTTTCACTTTGTTTCCTAATATGTGTGTCTGACATTGTAAATCTTGCACAACAGTCCCTCCATTTATTTCTCATTTCAGGCACTGTAGTCTTCAAACTCTGTACCAATAATATCTATTCTCTTAAGATCTCAAATCCCCCTCATAGTTTCTGATTCCACTGCAGAATGACCAACAAAATTTCATTCAGATTTCTCCCATTTTCATTTCCATGCCAAATTAGTCTTTTGTTTTCATACCCTTATTCACCTTCTTAACTTAAAAGAAATCTTATGGTTAATTTTCTGCTTCAGAATTTTCCATTTTCTCTTACCAAGTGCCACATTATAAAATGTAATTTTGTTGTTCTCTAATGGTTCAATGCATCTCACCATTCCATTTCGTAGTTCCTCTCATTTTCATAAAGATAATGATATAAAAGATTTTTATTTGTTTTATTTATGTATTTCATAATTGGTCTGTCGAAATGTCCAGGGTCGGTTTTACGTAATGAAGGGAATATGTATTTCTTGTGATGATAGGATCACAGTGTTCAGGTTAACATGTTGTTCTTCTTTCTTGGGTAGTGAAGGCTCCAGCTGCTCTCTCTCTCTCTCTCTCTCTCTC
>JAUTYZ010132229.1:0-11236 GCA_032273725.1 Panulirus interruptus
TCTTTCTTTAGCTAATCAATTGTTGGCTAATTTGTTATATCTTTTTTGATAATCATGTTCTTCCGGCAGCGACGTGAAGTCGAGCGAGAGAGGCGGGCACGGGAACGCAACCTACGAATCACTAACAGTGGACAACCTACGGCAGGGGACAGCAGCTCAGGTGGTGAGAATGAAAATGACTTTGATGACCTCATCTCTGCTCTCCGCTCTGGGGATGTCTTTGGGAAGGATATTGACAAGATGAGAAGGAAAAAGAAACACTCATTTAATGCTGGCTCACGGGAAAGAGAACGAGAAAGGATTATCGGGTCCCACAAATATGCTTAAGTGATTGTGACACTATTTTTTATATTTTGTTAGTAATCTACTCTGTCAGAGAATGTAAATAAGGCCTTACTGACCTAAGTTTAGGCAAATCCTGCTTATTTACCACAAGTCACTGCCAGCTGAATCGTCAGGTTATAGTTGCTGGATTTCATGAGAGCAGTTTTATGGATGAGCTGTTACCAAAGAAGCTACATTCTCATCTTTGCAATACTGACTATGTACTTCAAATTTGCACTTAGCAGACTCCCAAGGCAAGAGTAAATTGTTAGTGCAATAATACTAACCTCAGCATTAATATTTTACTGTCAGGATCACAGGCTTTGCTTATGCTCTTGCTACACACATATCGATTTCACAAGAAAAGTTCCTACTGAGCCAGTGAACAGAACAGAAGAAAAGAACATTAAAATGTTACTGAGTACATAAGTTGGTAGAACTTTATTTATAATTGATTGTGAATGTATCCCTTGGTTTAAGTTGTTTTGCAAATGTTCTGTTTGGCCTGTGTGTACTGCATAAGCAATTGTCCTTTCAACAGAGCCAAGTCACACCTACTTACAGTTTGCATAATTGGAAACTCGACAGTGCATGAGGATGGCAGGATATCAAAACTCATGCAGGTTATTGAAAATATTAGTTAAAAACTACAGTATTAATGTGGCTTAAACACAAGTCAAATTAATTCATTCATTTTTACTTTTGTACGCCATCTATTCATTCAGCTGTTAGCATTTTGTAATTCCTTTCTTTTTCCTTTCACGAAATGATCATGTTTTACATATACAGATTTTCTAGAGTAGTGATTGTTAAATATGCCTAGTTTGAAAATGCTGTGTTTCATTGTACAAGATAAAGCCAGATATTTTATTATGTATGAAATGAAAGATAAAATTCCAAGGTTGGCCATTGAAGTTCAGACACATTGCTGGGGCATTACATACCCCCAGTGCACCCACACACAACACATCACAGCACAGTGAAATGAGGCCATGCTATAACTATAATCTTTCAGGGAACCAGTTATAGGACTAGAGGGATGAAGGGGTAAAATAGTACCCAATTGTTGCCAGAAAACCTCAGAAATATGAAGTAAAGCTTATTGGTGAATGTCAAAATTGCCTTCATATATAGACAAATATCTACATAAATATTTACAAGATATAGTAGACCCATTTAGTAAAACTGAGAAAGGAGCTCAGCAAGGACTTTTCCAACTTGGCAGTGTCACCTGTTCCTGACACCAACGTGCAAAAGTGGAAATTAATGAACATGAAAGAGTAGACCAAATTAAAGAATGCATCACCAGTTTGGTCACCTCACTAAAAGAGGCATATACCGCTCTTACTGATTGCAACAGTAGGCAGTAAAGATTATATGAAGTATGGGAATAAAGTTGCAGGAAGAGGGCAGTCATCATAGATTATCCAGAGGAAATGATGATACAAGAAGATATGAAAACATTCAGAGTTCCTCAGCTTATTAGATAATGTTGATGTGGAGTTGCTAGCAGTCAGTTAGCTTGAAAACACATAAAGCTAATTATTAGCTTGAAAACACATTAAGCTAAATATAGAGCCAAGAAAATATGCTCAGAAATACCATTATGATAGAGAAATGGACTGAAGATTAATGGATTGACTATTGAAAAGTATCTGCTGTGTCAGGACTGACCAAGCTATATGAAGAAGTACCAATTGCAGAAAATACATTAGTTGAAGGAATTGTTCGAAGAGAAGAGGTTAATGATGCTCCACAAATGTAAAACTCCCCTCCTGTTTACACAAATAGTTATTTCTCCCTCTCTTCCATACACAAAACAGGTGATCACTGCTGCTAATGTTACTTCCTCAACATCACAAACAGGTCAGTGAACACACAGTAACAGGTTATATCACACACAGAACAATTATTTGCAGATATTTTGCTTACTCACCCAGTATTTAACCACCTGCACATTCATTTTATATTCAGCCTTTGGCTACCAATTAATGCATTAAACTTAGTTTTTATCATCATTACTTAAATGTCAGAGTTCCAGTCCTGACATTTTTTTCCTCAATACCTAACTGTCTTTCATATTGATTAAAACTAAGCTACCAGGTAACATGTAAAATCTTTTCCTTACGTACATAATATACCTTCACTCTTTCTCCCTCCCCCCTTCTATGTTTTCTTTGCGTATTTTCATTCAAGGCCTGGCTGAGGACCTACATTCATGACTGGATCCTTTTTTAAAAGAAAACAAAAAGTAAAGCTATGTTGTTGTGCAAGCCTAATACTCCATCTCTCTATTGCACAAATAGTCATCATTGAAACACCCACAAATGAGCATTGCAACCCACGAACCATGTGGACTTGTGTCTGAGACCCAGAGAGGGCTTGCAGGCAAACCCTTTTAGGCTTAGTCAGTAAAGTGGATGTCTGTCAGAAGATGGGGCACAATGTATGCATTAAATTCTCTACATGATGCACAAATAGTAATCACCCACACTCTTACAAGTATTTATATACATTTGCCCACAGTCACACAAGCAGTTGTGCACACACACACACACACTGTTTCATCTATATATTGTCCTAAATTTCCTTCCCACTCAAACGAAGTAGATATAGTGTACACATCTGTTGTGGGAATTAATCTTGCAGAACTGGGTCCCTGATTCCAGTCCCAGATTTACGAATGACAGGGATGACCATTTCTGTAGGGTAGGCTTTCCATCTTACACACAAAGAAATTGATAATGACATATCATATATAAGTAATCACATACACCCTCCCCACTTACCTCAAAGTAAAACCCACAATTTTTTCAACAAGGTCGTAACACAACATGAGTTCCTGTTTATAAGACCCCCTTTAAAGCTGTTATTTTTTCTCTTAAAAAATAAAATGTGGTGGCAATGACTGCCATCACTTAAATCATGTAATTCATAGCCAGAAAGGCTTGTGAATTGAGTCTAAATCACAGTATTTTGGATGTTCCAAGTTGCATAATAAAACCTAACATGTAAGAGAAATTATGCATGCACCCTGTTTCTTTGTACTCATCTTTAGTCTTTCACCGTCGTGATTACAAGCAAACAACAACATAAGATGTCGAGTAAAACTTTGCCTCAGGAATACAAACATACATGCCATAGTTAAAAAACTGAGGACATTGCTGGAACTTTACCTATTCATTATAGAAATTATGTTTATCGTTTAGCTGATTATGAGTGATTCTTGTTTGTTGTCTCATTTTCCTCTATAGTAATGAAAAATTTGATGGTTGCATTTATTAATCAAACTTCCAAAGTTTATCTGTAACTCTTGACTACACTTTCACCTACATTGTCAGAAATTCACTGATTGCAACAAGCAGTCAAACCCCCAAAGCTCATTTGTGTATAATAATCTACAATAAATAGGCCCAGTTGATCAGTATCGTAAGAGACAAATATTTTGTTGATTAAAACGATAGCAAATTAGCTGGCCTCAGTCAGTCACGGGAGAAATGGTCTCTCCTACTTGTCTTTTTCATCTCACTTGCACTGGAGCCTACTTGTGGTCTGCTACGCATTGTCTAACCCCCTAAACGATAATGTTTTCCACTTTTTCGTGTTTTACAGTTTCTCTACACAAACACCTTTCTCTTTACCTTCTTCCCTTTTATGGTTTTCTCTGTACTCACAGTCATCACTCTATTCTCATTCATCCTTCATAGGGCAAGTATTGACTGCATCAATTACCTGATAGCTACGCTAGCATGCATGATTCCTCATCAAGTGTTTCAAGTGCTGCTCTTGGATCATGGCCACTTGGTGTAGATAGTTAGCAGGCAATACAGTTGAAAGATTTTAATGCATCTCTCTGATAAAAAGTAAATGGCTGTAACATTATGAGATCAACGTAGATTCATGGATTATGTTAATGCATCTCTGATAAAAAGTAAATAGCTGTAATATTATGAGATCCGCATAGATTCATGGATTACTTGATTACAAAGGAGGACATTTCCTGAATCCAGAAGGATTATCCAGGTTAGGTATTCATGTAACAGTTCATCTGAGCAATTAGGGCAGCTTGTGATTGTAATTTTTGGTGACAGGGTCTGAGGCCAACAAACACACTGCCAAATGCCGTTACTGACCACACTGCCTTTATACAACACTGCTTAGAAAATCTGAACTTCATCAGCCAAGTTGTTTATGACTGGATAATTAACTTCATATGAGAAACTGGCCTCATTTTCCTCATTTTCTTATGGTGTATTATATCATATTTATTAAAAAAGAATGAAGTAGGATTTCATAAATCTCATAATTAATATTTCTGTAAAAAAAAATGAACACTCACATTTTGCTCAGCTGTCATAAATGTTTGAATTTAGCAATATTCTTTTATTAAGTTTAGAAAATATATTATAATAACATTATGAAGAAATTCTACTATTCTTATTCTGGAACTATGTATTTATGAATTTCTGTGATATTTTTATAATTTTGCAATTTGCTATGACAATTACCAAATAATGCATTTATACATTTGTAGTTTTTCATCACAGATCCATAGGTGAGCTAGTCACAGGTAACATGATAATTCAATTTGGGCTTTAGTCACTGCTGTATATGTGAGTGAGAATGCTGCAAGATTTCTACCCCTTTTAGCTTGAAACTGTCTTTTAACTGGCTATAACTTAAAGAAAATACAAGCCATGTCAACAGCTTAACCATCTATCTTGCATCGTTCTCTTACCCTTCTCTTACCCTAAGATTACTGCCCATTTTGTTACCATGCTACATATCTATAATTGATATAATACCATGAAGAGTTGTTTGTTCATACCTTTTTAATAAGACCTCAGTTCTATAATTTGATTTCATCTTCATTTATAACACTGAAGTAGTTGTCTTAATTTTCTAAATTACAATTGCTTGTTGCACAGTCATCTAGACTGTTCAAGCCCAGTTTATCGAAATTATCCAAAATACAATTTATGAAAGACTTTAAAAGTCAGTAGCCCAGCTTTTAAAGTGAATCGAGACAATCAGAACGTTCTTTAAAACTTATAATTTAACAAAAATCCAGTTACATCACCTTTGCATCTTTAATCCTTTGGCCGCAATTCGTGACAAAAGTCATAATACTTGATGTTCCTCCACCATGGAGTATGATGAAAGTCCACATCTAAACAATTTGTACATCCTGTTTTGGTCCCAAAATCATAAAACAGAGCCTCACACACAAACAGTGGCTCACTCTGTTGCTCTTCACCTCCCATGCACTGATTCATCTCAGTTTACTTTGCTTTCATTGTTATCAAGGTAATTTATGGATGTTTTAATGTCAAGATATGCTTTGTAAGGGTGTGTTATGATGCATAAAGATATATAATGATGCTATATAATGTTTTTAATGTGTGTACGAGTTGGCACTGCATGACTGCTTAGCATTCCTTTAAATCCAGACATTTGAATTATGTCCATGCCCTTTACAGTTTGTTCATCATTATGAGTGTTTGTTATGTGTTATATTGCATAAATGAAAATATATAATGATGACATAAAATATTTTTGATGAGTGCACAGGAGTTGGCAGCATGAGGATGCTTAGCACTCCTTTAAAGCCAGCCTTTTATTTTTTTAGTGCCTTATACAATTCGTTCATTATTATGAGTGTAAGGAGCAGGAAATCTGTTGCACTTGAGAAAGTTGGTGACGTCCTATAAGCATCAGACCATATATATTATATTTTAATTTTTCCTCCTTTTTTTCCCATGGTGCCTGATATTCTGAAAAAAGTATTAATGCCAGATATGCAAATTTTCAAGTTTTTCCATTGTAAAAAAAAAAAAAGCCATTACAATTTTCACACTTTTTTGGAGAATTCACGCTCCTTGGGAATGCAGCTGGGAATTAATTCTGCGGCCTTAGGGTTAAAAATGTCATGAATTCGTTTACAGTTACCAGAAATTTTCTGCCCAAAGACAAGTAATAATTCAAGTAAGGATTAAGGGCAATCATTATGTCGATGATTGCTATTTTAGATCAAATTATGTTGGTCACTTGGGCTTTTATCTCATAATTGATATAGATCTGAACAATAATTTTTTTTTTAAGGTACAATTTCTATTGTTAAGTGAATATTTATTTTTAAACAAATTTACTCATCATGGTACGAATATTAGCACTTAGCCCAAATAGAGGTATACACAATTACAGATGCTTGTTAGTCTCGTTGTGTTGGCTGTTCTTCTGAGGGGAGTGCCAGCTCATAGTTCAACAAAACAGTATGGTAATTTCCTTACTAATGCATATGTGTATCAATGCATTGATGTGATATGATAATATTGTTAAATAATATACATTGCAAAATATATAATTGAGGTTTCTGTTTATGATTGTACAAACTTCTTTTCAAGAACAGCTGATGCTGCGGAATGTTGCTCCACAAGTACGGTAAAATGCTTTAATTCGCAGCTTCAGTTTTTTTTATTATTTTTTTTTTAATCTACTCTGCCTTGGTACAGCTGAAGTATTGTGCACAGTCAGCCTCACAGCAGTTACATACTGATTTAATACTGATGATTTTATATTCTTGGGTGAATCACCCTCACAGAATTTTTTTACTGCATTTTGCTTGCAATCTGGTTTATACAAATTTATACATATTGTAAGTACAGTACTGCATTTGAATATACGGTATAATCAGTACATATGATTGAATATGATTAAAGTACAACAAGCTTGTCTATTCACATGATGTATATAAGTTGTACATACACATCCACCATACTACTGTGTACAATTGCAGCAGTTGGTTAAAAAAAAAAAGGCAAAATTAAATGTTACAGTAAAATGCCATCTCCCACACAAATTATCATTTGTGTTTGACAGTGGTGTGTCATATGCAATTTTTATGTAAAATTTACTTCTTATTTTATAGTAACCAATATGGCACATGCAAAATATGCCTCAATCATGGCCATTTCAGGTGAAAACCAAATTTTTTGAAAATATATATAAATCTGCATAAGGCAAACTAAACAAAACTAATTTTTCTTTCATGTGGTACAAGGCAGAGTAGATAAGGTTGGACATAAAAAAAAGATCACTGTAGATAATTTGAGTTTTTAGTGTCATGAGAACACACAAATGCCTCAATTATAGGGGATCCCATTAACCATCATAATTTATGTCCGTCATACCAACCTTTGGTGCTTGTATTATAAATTGCTGCAATATGTAATTGATTTTTCAAACTAAGCTTCTAAAAGCCATGTACGAACCAGCATTCCTAAACCAGCAGATTCTGGTTGAATATATACTAGCACACGTATATCCCTGGATAAGTGTCAGCTTGGTTAAGCTAGCCCTGAATAGTTGAGGCATGGCTAGAATGGGCTCCATCAGAAATTTGATGTGTTATTAGAAGTGGGTAACTCATACCTTCATGTACTTGTAAATATTACATATGTAGTTAAAATTATTCATATATTAAATTGTATTCAAATTTATCATAAGACATCTTAAAACTTTGGTGATTAAAATGCTGTGTGAATGATTTACATGTTTATACTTTCTGTATAATTTTGTATGTAATTTTATATATGGAATCATTATTGCCATGATGCTAAATAAATGTTGTAAATCATTACAGCTCATTATCAGCTACACTGCACTAGAGTTGCTCTCTGCTAGTGGCCTGATAAGGGTAAGGCACTTAATGCTTAGAAGCAGCACTGGAGTTCACCAGTTATGAAGCCTCTTTTGCCTGGCCACCCCCTTGAGAGAGTTCCCGAAGGGAACGGGCATCAGAGATATAGTTAGATAGATAGATCTCCTGGATCCCACAAGACTGGAAATGAAGTAAATTCAACAGGAACAGTGTGACACCAGTGAAATGTTTTCATACCAGGAATATGGTAGTTTGAAAATTTTCTTTAAGCAAATGTTTATACCTGGGAAACCTTTGATTAATAATGACAATAGGCACATCTTAAGTGCCACATTGTTTCATGATTTTCACAACAGAGAAGGGGTAACAGTATTAGATATGTTAGGATTCTTATTGATACCCTTAGGTGTTTGTGCTCAGTAAGATTTTACAAAGTTGCTTCCATACTCTGCAGGTAACACTGTTATTGATGTCACTACATTTACTGGTGTAACCAGACTCCATCAGCACTGGTGTTACTAACAAGTGGTTACACAGTGAGCAAGAAGTCACCTCCAGGATGGGTATATTGTCATCATTGACAGAAAGTGGTAGAGTCTTATCTGGAATCTTCTCACTCAGGATTCTATCACTCTCCTGTTCATGTGTGGAATGCAGGAATCAAAGCTGCAGGAGCCCCATAAAAAGGGTTCTGGGGTTGTGTAACTATATCACATGTGTTTAACATATCTATTCAGGTGTTGCCAGACTCTGTGTGCAAGTGGTTACAATGAGAGCCAGAAGTTACCTATGGCAATGCTGTATCATCATTAGTGAATAAGAAGGAGCTCAGTCTCAGTAAGGACCTTCTCACTCCATAGGAACCCATAATTTTCCTGCTCCAGAGAGGAGAGTGACCTTGAAATTGCAGGAACCCTAAAAAGGATTCCTGGGGTTGTATGATAATAACAACATGCTGTATCTATTAATACATACAAATATAAATGAACTAAGTTTCAAAATGTAGAATTGCTCATGTACTGAAATAGAATATAAGAACAATATTTACCATGTTATCCTCAAGGACATTCAGCTGCATGTATGAGTTTGAAGTGGAAAGTAAGTCATACACTGCATCCCTTTGAACCACCAGATAACTCACATGTACCCGGAACTCTCGTCCTGGACACTCCTGAAAACATGATGCTTCTTAACTTAAAAGTGTTTTGACAATAAGAAATTTGATTTTTTTACTTTGACAGGAGCAAGTCCTCAAGTTGTCCCTGGCTGCCAGATGATTGGTCAAATACAAGCATTTTACATAATCACACAGTGTCTGCAAAAATCCTTGTCCGCCTCCCCATACATTTTCAAGGGCGATGCCACACTTACATTTTAGTACTTTGTCATCTCTCCTTTGGCCTTGAATACCAACTGCAGACATCTGGGCATGGAATTGGCAAGGCTCCTGAAGTATTCTAGGTCCATATTTTGGGTTCATAGGGTCTTTATCTCCTGAATGAGATGAGGCACTGATGAGGTGTTGCAGGAAGCAGTTACCTGATCGTGCATTCTGAGTGCCTAGTATACCTAGAAATCTCACATGTATCCATATTTTCTTGCTTCCAGGCAAGAAATCGGGCTTTTATGTCTTTACAAAGGCAAGAGCCAACCATCTTGAAGTAAAAGTGGAAGAAATACAGCACCCAGAGGAGAAATTCCCAAAATGATGTAGCAGCCAGAAAAAGTAAAGAAAGAACACCCTTCCCTAAAGATAGTCTGAAGCACATTGAGGCAGGATGCTGGTGCTCACACTGTTAGAAACACTAGTATCAGTGACCAGATGTACAATGATTTCCCCATGAGAGCATCATAAACCTTAGCCGTGTATCACCTTTGAAAATATATGGGGGGCAGGCAATGCGTTTTGTGAACACTGTACTCTTTTTTATTACTGGGGGATGATATCCTCGCTACCATAACCTACCTACTAATGCAAAATGATGACATTAATCCTAATTGCAGGCCATCCACTTACATCTGTCCATTATGTCAAACCCTAATTACTATAAATCAATACTCTGTCAGATGCAGCAGTTGTCATCAATGGAACCATTTAAACTGCAAATCACTCCCCTCCATAAAAGACTACACAACACTCTGAACATGCACCAACCGCACTGACACAAACACTCACCCAAACCATAACACTTCCAACACAAACATCCAGCAATTGCTAGTGCAAAATACACAACACTACCCTGCAAAACAAATACCACTTCCAATCAGAACCCTAATCACACACTAAACATTATCCAACTTAACATCAATGGCATCAAAACAAACACACAAAACTACCCAAGCTACTCTACTATCAAAATATATATATATATATATCACTTGATTAAGAAATCAGACTTATGACAAGATGGATAAGAAGAAGGAGAAGTTATACAACTTGAACACCACAACATCGCATTCACTGAACCCAATCAACATACAAAACAAATCACAAACAACACAAACAATGACAACACTCTTGGAATATCATCCATAAAGATAAAACTACATAATACATACTTCAACACAATCAACATCTACACACCCTCCTCCTCCATCAGCCTCCCACATACACTTCCCAACTACAGAACCTAGCCAACATTCCCAACATTTTTGTATGTCGAGATTTCAGCATGAGACTATCAAATTATCTTTTTATAAGCAGCTAATGGCCATTTCTCATCTACTCAACATGTAAACAAATCAAAGTAGCAGTTTTTACAGCTGTTAATAAATGGTGGTATGGGGAGAATATAAAGAATTTGTTTCTAAAAAATTTTAAACTTCCAAAGTCCGTGGTCCACTGCATTTGAGATTACCACCAACTTGAAGCATGAGTCTCCATTGTTGCATGCTCTGTTTATCATAGTATTCTTTGAAATATACAGTATTAAAAGCATGACATTTAGAACCAGTAATATGTAAACAAAACTCTGTTGAGGTTATATCATGTACAGACCATAATCAGTGGCCATTAAATCCAAAATATATGAAAATCCAAAATCCACACACTTCTTGATCTCGGCCACAACATGACATGGCATGACCAGAACGAAAATGTAGATTCTGAGGGTTGAAAAACCTTTTCTTTTCAAGGCAGTGTCCCACAAGCATTGAAATATTTCTTGCAAAATACCAGGTCAGGATCATTTCTACCCTCATAAAACTGGTGAGGAAGGCCTCATTCACTTACTCTTTTCAGTTGAACCTTCG
>JAUTYZ010132337.1:0-10722 GCA_032273725.1 Panulirus interruptus
CACAGGCTAGCCACCACATAATTCTTGAATCCAACGGTGACCACCATCAGTTAAGGGAAAAGATTTTCAAAAGAGAGGAGAAGGTAGGATGGGGCACTGCCCCGGAGAAAAATTTTCATTCTTCAAAACCTACTTTTCTTTACATGGTTTTCCTGTCTTGTAAGCTATGAGAGCATAATAACATGGAGGTGGAAGTTTAGAAAATACTTCTTTGTCAGGAGAAAGATGACCACAAATGTATCAAAGCTTAGAAAAAACTTCTTTGTCAGGAAAAAGATGACCACATTTAAATCGAAAGCTTATATTGTGGCACCTTATCAATCCTCAACCTTGCAGGAGGTAAGCCCAATACCTATCAAACTAACCTTCAGCATCTAGACCAAAGTATGTTTGACAAAGTGTTGAAGGAATGTTCAAACCTTTCGAAAACTCCTACAGGAAAACCTTGCTTTTGTCAAAAAGCTTGCATGCAGTACCTGAGTGACATGGCTCTAACAAAGGTTGTTTTCATGTTATCTTCCACAATTGCCCTTATTTTAAAGTAGTTCCCTTGTGAGCTGCTGAATCTACCTAACCACGGGAGAAGAATATACTACTAATTATGACACAGTCACACTTAATACATGCAAAAAATATAACTATATGTCTTGGGAGCAATCTGAAAAGAATCTTAAAGAAGTGAGTTTTGAAGAATGAAATTTGTCTCTCTCTAGGCTGGTGTCCTGTGAGCTGTGAGAAATCTCCAAGGATCTCCAAGGATTTGGGGCCTCCAACCCACCTCATTCTGATTAAGTTTATACCTCTCATCCTTTACCAACCACCTAGAGATTGGCTGTAGCAATAGCTCATCTCAGAAATCCCCTCCAATCAGCAGCCAACACCCGGTGATGATGTCATCACCCCATCAACTGCCAGACTGCACAAGCTGGCCACCTCATAGTTCTTCAGCCTGACAGTGACTACCATCAGTTAAGAATAAGGTTTTTCAAAAGAGAGGTGAAGGTAAGGTGGGACACTGTGCCAAAGAAAAAGTTTTCATTCTTTAAAATTCACTTTTCACTTAGGGGTCAGCATGTGCTGCATGCTATAACATAACAACATACATGGAGTTGGAAGGTTAGGAGCTTCCTAGCCATGAAAAAGATGACCACAAGTATATCCAAAGCTTGGAAAAACTTCCTCACCAAGAAAAAGATGACCACAAATATACCGAAATCTTATCTTGTGGCGCCTTATTGATCTTCCACCTTGCTGGAGGTAAGCCCAATGCTCATAAAATTGACCTTCAGCATCGAGACCAAAGTATATTTGACAAAGAGTTGATGTGAATGTTAAAGCCTTTGGACAACTCCTAAAGGAAAAGTTTCCTCAAAAAGGCTAGCAAGCAGTACCCTACTGACATGGCTCAAACAAAGATGCCAGGTTGAGCAAATGAAGCAGTCCTACATTTAAACCAAAATGCTCTTTCAGAATAGGGTTTCACTGCCCAGACAAGCCAAAAATGGGGGTTCCCTTTACTAACTTCTCAAGATCTCGAGATATTCTCAGAGATATCAGATGGATAAAAGACAAAAGGTTCTTCAAACAGTCTTTGAAAAATCGACATCAGGATATTTGAAGATTATAGGTTTAACCTTCTCAAACCTTGGGTCAGAAAAATCTTGACCCAAGAAAAGTATGACAAATGAAAGGATTCTCATGCTGAACAGCTAGAAAATTACTGACAAAGCAATACCCATACCTCTGACAAACTTCACTTATGTTGCCATGGTAAATGCTTATGTTGCCAGGGTAGAGGCAAAACAACTTAAGAAACAATCCCACGTGAGCTTCAAAACAGGCTAATTCCCAAAATCCTAAGTGTAGAATCTGAAGGTATTCTTGATTTTGTTCTAAAATTCTAAGGGAAGCTTCTGAAATCCTTCAGAAAACTGAATCTTGAGGAACAAATGAAAAAATTTCATAACTGTCTGAAACTATCAAGTAGAAACATGATTATGAAGCAAACAAATGTCACATGTTCTCCATCCTTCAGGTTGTAAAGTGTATATAAATCCATAAAATGAAGTTTCAAAACTCAGTGCTTGGATGCCAAGTTCTTAACCCACTACATGATAGTCTAGTAAAATGTGGAATCAACCAAGAGGAATTGCACAAACAGAAGTCTGGCATCATGAATGTCTCCCACTTGGGGCTGTCAGGGTCAATAATCCTGAAAAAATTAAAACAACTTTGTTGGGAATTCAACTCCATTCAAGGATAATCAGATAAATCTGGTTCCACAGTTCCAAATTCAAACATGCCCCATGCTGAACACCTGAGAAACCACTAATAGTAGGAAAGCATCTGCTTGGCGATAAGATCACTTATGGGTTCACCCCCAAAGAAAGAATCCAGTTGAAGACCTCTCTATGTAGTATTGGGCACTGACCCTAATGGAGAACAGGCCCAAACACTACATAATCCTTGAAAGTTAGGAAAAAAAATTAAATAAAACATCTTGTCCACTGTAGGATATTTTTTTTTGACATAGTAGGAAATGAAAAACCTTGGAACCTATATTTCCTACCATTGAAGTGTATGGACTTTACTCCTCTTATTAAAATCATCTCCTACCAGAACCTCTGTAGAATGGAAGCCCCATCCATGGCCTGAGGCATACGTTCAAAATATCAAACAATTCCAACAAATCCTTCATCGTATTCTACCAAAGCAATTGCTCTCATATGTCAATAGGACCAATGAAATGATAAATCTTGGAGTAAGGCTTCCAATAGAAAAATGATTAAAGGCACAGAGGCCTGGTATAATCAAGAAAAATCCCTTATCAGCCTGTAACCTTGCCATGTCAGTGCACCAAACTGCAAAATGATTATGACATCAAATGATACTTGAAGAATGACAGGAACCTGCTTCCAGAAAGGATATCATTGTATCTTATCTTAAAGTTACATCTTAAATGGTATTCTATTGAATTGCCCTTAATGGAAATATGTTCAGCAAGACATAGTATGTGGTCTCTATAAGGGAAAGCCCCGGAAACAAATATGCCATCAATTTGAAATAAATGGGAAATGTAACAGTTAGTGTTCTTAATTCCTAAAATACTGCACACCTCAAGAGGGAAAGGAAACACCTGAAGTACTATAGTGTAGCTTAGTCCCTGTTTAACGTCATTATATTGTTTGGCTGGACAACCACTGAGTCTGTAATGTAGGCCCAAAATAAAAATATCAAAACCTCTTACAATAATAATTGTCGATAAACAGCTTTCTGGATGGAGTTCCTTTCTTATGTACCTGCAAGCCACAACATGCATGAATATGGGACCAAACTGGAAGCAACATCATGATTATCCCATTCCTCCTTTACCCTAGCCTATCATCAGTAAGCTAGATGGGATGTACTACTTATAGGTATCATGGTGTATCTCCATATCCCCTAAAATGATTTAAGGATACAAAAGGATCTCATCCTACATCTATATCTAGATCAAAATCAACATCGTACAGTACTGTATACTACTAGTGCTGATGCCCACCACTATACTGGCATAGTCGTAGAAATTCTTTGGGACAGGGGTGGGGCCCTCAAACTGCACAATCAGCCCTCCATTACTGAAAAGATCAACTAACATATCATCAGTATACTACCCAGGGCAAAGGAACTTTTCAGCAACAATGATGGCTATATATAAGTCACACATATCCCTCACCAATAACTCATGAAACAAGTGGATCTTGCTTAACTGTGAGCCTTACAGTAAACCAAGAGCTCCTTGTGAGTTCATCATAGGCTACCTGATACTATCTAATAAATAGCAAACCTTTAGGCTACCTGATAAATAGCAAACCTTAAAAGGCAAATCAAAAAGGCTATCTGATAATAGCAAACCTTAAAAGGTAAATCATAATCTCAAAGGATGCAAGCTAGTTTATCATCATATGCTAGCCTAATCCTAAAACCAATAGACTTTGTCCTGTTGCAAAATTCCCATGATTATAATTAAAGGGAAAATGAGACGAAATCATAACCCACACAGGAAACGTACAGAAACCCAACCAAAGATGCCCTGGAGGAAAAAGTTTTTCTATATAAAAACTAACTTCACTATGTTCCCATTTGTGAAAGATCTCTGGAACCAGGAAGTTATGGTGGCAAGGATGGTGTAACAACACCTTCCCAAACTGGTGAATGAGATCCAAGGGAGGGTTGGTGGGAGCTGAGCGTACCAGGATATCGAGCACTTCCTGAGAGATAATATAAAAAAGACTGAAAATGATCCTAAATGCCTTTTCTGCACCTTTGATTGTACTAGCAGTTGTGTGATGGTTAGGAGGAAGCCCAGGAGATATTCTTGAGTTCAGCCACAAAGAATCCAAGTGTATTGAGGCTAAGGAGACTGTACAGATTACAGCTGGAGCTGATGTGTTCTTCCAGTTAAGTTTTTCATCTGGAGTGACATCAAGAAGCTTAGTGGACTGAATAACCTGGAGAAGGCTGGGACCTTAAGGGAAGTTATGGGATGGGACGTGATTGGAGTCAAAGCTGATGTGCATAACTACAGTCTTGGTTTGGTTGACGATGATGCACTTTGTCATTGTCAAGCAGAGAGAAATTATGGGGCTTGACATGATTAGAGACAAACCAGATGTACGTAACTAAAGTCTTGGTCTGGTTGATGGTGATGCAAAGAGAAATTATGAAGTGGAACATGACTTGAGGCAAGGCTGATGTGCATAACTGGTCTTGTTTGGTTGATGGTGATGCAGTTGGTCATTCTCTAGCTCTGGAGGTTATTACTGGTCTTCCAAAGGGGTGTCAAGGCTGGCACCAAAGGTAGTCATCAAGGTATTTCCATCAAGCAAGTGTATTCATCAGGGCATTGTTTATGAGGATGAAGAAGCACAACGGTCCCATTCTTGTGCCCTCTGTGGTGCCACAGGTAAAAGGCTGTAATGTGGAGATGGCCCCTCAAGAAACTGTACAGTCTGGTAATATTCAAAGAAGTTTGCACGTTATGGAAAGAAAGTTCTGTATGGCCAAGTGGCCATGGCTTTATTAATAATTGTGTTATGGCTTAGTCAAAAGCTTTGGTGAAGTTAATGAAGGAGAAGACCATAGATGTCTTGCATTTCTCTAGGTTGCAATAGATAGAAGTCTAGGAAGTTGACAAAGCAATGGATGGCAGAGGGGGACCTCATATAACCAAACCGAAATGAGTGATTAACAGGACACATGGTCAAAGACAGTGAAACTCAGGTCATAAGATGTATGAGTAGTCAGTTAACATGAAAAACATGAAAACACTGATTTTCTTATTTGATGAACCACTCACTCACTCTTCTTTATTGCTACATTTGTTGACCCATTCACTTCCTCACTTTCATGACAACATAACTTGGATCTTAGAAAATGAGAAAAATAATATCAACCAGTGAACATAAATGTCAAATGGCAATCCATCTTTGATAACTAGTAAACCACATCTAATATAATACAAACTGTGCCAAATAAGAATACTGTGAATCTTAAAAAAAAAATGAGGCAATTCATCAGGTTTACAGTGAAATCAATTAAACCAATTGTCATTCATATAAATTCTTTTTTCATACTTGATCGCCGTTTCCCCGAATTAGTGAGGTAGAGCCAGGAACACACTGAGAAAGGCCGCATCCACTCACATCAATTCTCTAGCTGTCACATGTAACACAATGAAAAATAAAATATGTTACAAAAACTTACTTCTTCTTTCCTTCACTCTGTAGAAGAAATTTCCTTGCATATCTAGCTGAAGACTTTGACTGTGCCACTGATGCAGTACAAATGTGACAGCAGACTAAAGTTTTCAATAAATTTTTCTGACAACTCAGAGAAGCTGACTTGTAGAGCATTATTATCTACCAGTGATTATCTTCTTTATTCTAAGCTTGTAAGGATCACTTCTCAGCCAAACCCTCGTAATTTCTTAACTGCATTCTACAAAAACCTTTTGCAGAATCTTTACATCTTCCTGTAAAACAATAAAACAAATGGAAGGTAATCATCTTGTAGTTTATGATGAAATGGATGTATTTTGCGATATTGTCTGGATATTATGGAAAATGGGAATGTATGTGTCACTGACTGAGTTGCAGAGACTTATGAGTGATAAAACAAAGATGGTTTTTGTAATGTTATCAGAGAATAAAGAATGAGAAAAATCTAAGAGGAGCGATCAGTTCTTATATCTTATGAAAAATATGGCTTTCCTAAAGACCCACACTGTGCCAACTCTGTAAGGTAAAAACTCTCATATGAGTTTGGTCACTAATACCACTGCTGATGATGATGAAAGAAACAATGATAAAAACAATGACAGTAAAAATCCATAAGTCAGGCCCCTGCAACAGCAGGAATGAAAAAAGCATGCACATTTGAAAGGCAGCAGTGGATGGAGGGGACTATTATGTTAAAATGGTTATCAAATGGATACGTACAGTGATGAAGTGTTAGAGACTGTGGCTGTTTTGTCAACTGAGGGGAAAAATTAACCCTTAGGTAACTCAAGCCATACTTGAATGGTTCACAGAGTCAGGACTCTTAACATAGATGGATGTATTTCCTCTTCCTGCTCTCATTTAAGTTGGGATGCATACTTTATTGGTACGCAAAGATGCCTTTTGTAACAAGCAACTATAATTAGCACAGGAAAAAAATCCGTATCAGTTACTCATATAATATGATAAGGGACGTTAGGCTTATGGTGTCAGTACTCCAGCTATACTTGTACATGGTGCCTCTTCCTGCCATTATTTAAACTGGAAGGTATGCTCTGTCAGTAGAAAGAGATGCCTTTTATCACAAGCAACTACAATTAACACTGGTAACAAATCCTATAGTGTTAGTTATCCATATAACACAATGAGGGAAGGTGTATGACCCTGATGTGTATGCTGTACACCCCAAGCAAATTAGAGATAATCTCCGAAGCACTAATGACAGCGACGATGTTTAAGCAGATGATGAACTGTTATTATGGGTAAAATTATCTGTGTATAAGCTATCCATTGGTGGTGGCACAGATGAAGGTTGAAGAGTCAACAAATGTCAACAAAGCAGGGTTAAGCCAAGAGTGCACGGCACACCAAGATTAAATCTCTGTACCTGATTTTTTTTCTTCTTTTAACTTTTCTTGATATTTCCAACTAATTGATGATCAAATTACCTCTTTATTCTTTTATAATCCTCAATCCTGGGAAGCCACCTAAATTTTGCTCCATTCTTCAACCCTTTGACTGCTTATTCCTTTCCAAAGCCAGTTCCCTAAAAATGTAATTTCCAAGAAAAAATGAAATCGTTCATATGACCTTTTTTACTACTTTTTCTTTGTACATTTTTTTTATGTTGAAGGCTCCAGTCACAGACAAAAGTCCACATCAAGGCCAGGCCCTAATTAAAATATAGAGAGAATTAAGAAACATACACAAGACATTCACTCCCTACACCAATAACATCTACACAAAAGCAAAACACAAACTGAATGACCTCAGAACACTAACTGTCATCAGATTTGGACAAGAAAAAACAATTCATCCACTCCACTTTAGACTATGTCTCACCTATCTGGTCTTCCACCTTCTCAAAAGCAAATAAAGCAAAGCTGTAAACCTTATAATATACTGCACTTAGAACAATCACCCTCTGCCTAGCAACTGCAAACACTAAACACCTTCATAATTATACAAAAATCTTCTCAATACAGTACCGCCTCAACATGCTAGGCACTCATTTCTATGCAACAGCACTGGACCCCTCCCTCCCTAAGCACTCTATAACTAATTAGAAACAATTGCTTACCCACTCTTCACTTACAGCGATTCAAGCTTTGTAATTAAAACCTTAAAGAACCCCTTAAGGAACCTCCTGCAACAGGCCCTGACAGTATATCAAACTTTCACATAAACATTTTGGCCAAGTTACAATCCAAGCTCTTTTAGATATATTCAACCACTACTAGCTACATATCAAAATCCGTAACATCTAGAAACTTAACATCATAATACCAATCCTAAAACTCACCACATCTTGTAATTCCCCTCTTCGTACTGCCCTATATTACTACTTTCTTTGGTATCCAAATTGGGGGTGGCCAGCTTCCTGAGCACTTTGGTAGCCCCACAGAAGGAAGGTTTAAAAAAAAAAAAGATAAGGGTGATATACATATTTAGATCTTGAAATTTGTTGATAGGGGTGTACATACCGGGTAAACGCCTCCTGAGAGTGCTTTGCCAAGGATAAGGATGTCTGGCTTGACATTCTCATGGTCAACTGCCAGGCGACGGCCAGTGCGAGCTAGCCCTGTCTGCACTTCATCCGCAATCCATAGCACATTGTGGCGGCTACAAAGCTCCCGAACACCTGTACCACTTTCAATTAGTCTGGTTCTTAACAAAATTCTTAGTATATGACTATTTACTTCTGATGCCCCATAGCCACAAAATCCATTCTCAGAGATCGTGGCCCTTTGAATGTTTCACTGACTTATATTGTCTGAAAACGGATATAACCCAACAGATTACTTAAAATGTATTTGTATAGAAAGTATTCATGATATTTATCAATTTGCCCTTTAGTTTAAGGGACTCAAGAATACATTACAGTAAAGCTTCAACAGGGTTAAGATCCTGAAAAACCTGTCGCAAGCCGAATCCATTGTAAGTTGACCCACTGAAATCCAAGTTATAAGAGGGGTAATGTTATGTTCCTAACCAAAGGTTTTCCCCAGTGTAACCCTTATGGATGGATAATACTGTACAATTCCGTAAACAACTCAACTTACCACCCATCCATTAACAATGATACACTCTCACTGAAGGAGACCTTTTACTTGCACTTTAACCACATGTAGGCAGAGTCCAGCAATACTGTGTTAAGTATTAAGCATTATGTGTAAAGTGAGGCTTACATTGTATATTTGGTGAGGCAAACAGCATATTTAAGATGTACCAAAGAATATAACTAAGGTATGGTTCACAAAGTACATTAAGTGGCTACCAGTGTGAGGTGTGGCTGCCACTGTTTATAAGGTGGCTGGTTGTATGAAATGTGGCTGACACTGTACATGAAGTAGCTTATGGCTAACAGTGAGGTGTGTCTAACATAATGCAAAAAGTGTGAATAATGATATATATCATAACTAACCCATTATATGCATAAGATGTGGCAGAAAGCGTAGAAGATGTGGTTGTTACTGTATCTATATCAGTAGTGGATAACAATGTACTTTATGTATTGGTAACATATCACATGAGGTATGGTTAACAGTGTGCATGACTTATGACTGCACATGACTTATAACTAACAATGCGTATATGGTCTGAGTAATAGCACACAGGAAGTATGGCTTACAAAGCACTTGGACATGTGTCTAAAAATTTACGTAATGTTTAACAGTTTGATTACATGAGGTGTAGCAAGAAATATTTATCCAAACACTGGAAGGGTTTCAAAGGGGGTGTATGATGTGTTTCATACCATGAGTTGGAGACAGTGAAAGAAGCGTATATGTGTTTCATACCATATGAGTTGGAGACAATGAAAGAAGTAAGAAAAAGTCACTGACCTCTGAGGTAGCCATCAGATGGGACAACAACGCCAGCCTCTCCTTGGATAGGCTCCACCATGAAGGCAGCCACTGTTGGGTCTGATACCGCTGCCTGTCATCAGAGAATCACATTAGTGTTCTCCATCTTACCAAAAGGGTATAGTCATAGCTACATTTTCATAAAAGTATGCTAGTAGAGTGGGGGGTCTGGGAGGTAAGTCAGTTACTGTTTGCAGAAGACACAGCTCTGGTGACGACTGATGAGGGAAACTACAGAAGCTGGTGTCTGTAAGGGTGGGCATGTGTGAAAGGAGGAAGCTGAATATTAGTGTGAATAGAATGAGGTTTAGGAGGGGGTGAGTCAAGTCTATTTGAGTGTGAGTCTGAAAGTGGAGAACCTGGAGTGCTTCTGATACCTTGGAGTGGATACAGTATTGGATGGAATTATGGGAAATGAAATGAATCATCAGGTGAGGAAGGGGGCAAAGGTCCTGGGTGCACTGAGGGGTGTGTGGAAGGAGAGGTCACTGTCTCTGAGATCAAAGATAGGTATATTTGATGGAACAGTAACTCTAATGGTGTTGTATGGGTGTGAGTCTTGGGATATGAATGCAAAAGAATGAAACATGGTGGATGTGTTGGAAATAAAATGCCTCAGGATAATTTGTAGTATGAGGAAAGTTGATCATGTAAGGAATGAGAGTAAAAAAGATGTGTGGTAGTAAGTGTTGCATGACTGAGAAAGCTTACCAGGGTGAGTAGAAATGGTTTGGGCATATGAAAGGTATGAACAAAGATGGACTGACTAAGAGGTTATATGTGTCAGGGGTGAAGGGAGCAATGTGGAGGGGAGACAGAGGATGGAAGGATGGAGTGAAATAGGCTATGAGTACCTGGAGCCTGAACATTCAGGAGGGTGAGAGGCATGCATGGGATTGAGTGAAATGGAGTGATATGGTATACAGGGGGTGATGTCCTGTCAATGGGCTGAACCAAGGTATAAAAAGTGGTTAGGGAAACTATGGAAGAGCCTGTGGAACTTGAGGTAGATGAAGGCTTTGTTTTGGTGCATTAAAAGTGACAGCCAGAGAGTGGGCGTGAGCTAAAGAGACCGTTCTTTATTTGTTCCTGACAGC
>JAUTYZ010132667.1:0-11234 GCA_032273725.1 Panulirus interruptus
TCACTGAAATGTCTTACCGTGTCATCGAACCAAGTCCTGGCACAGATAATGGTTAGGGCGAGGATGACGGTGAAGGCGCAGAAGGTGAAGAGGAGAGCCTCCTCCCGGAGCTGATAAAAGGCAACTCCCGTTCCCCACGCCACTGACAACTCCACTGTCAGCGCGAATACCACCCACCTGAGCTTGTAGCTGTCGCTGTCGAGATGGAGAGACATTATTCAGAGGCGAAACTCATTTTCTGTGAATATGTGGCAGTTATATCATAGCGTAAACACAACATCCATTGTCAACACGAATATTCATTGTCGAATGCTCGTTCTAAAAGGAGAAGTTTTGAATTCAAGAAGGGAAGTTTACAAGGAGAATGTATGATAGCACGATTGAAGAGATTGTTCGTGTGAGAGGAAGACCACCTGTGACATGGGGAAACAGAATGGAAGAATACTGGAGGGAGAGAAATGGGGGAAGAATGTGTAGAATGGTGTGTGCGAGGGAGGCATATTATATAAAAAGGTAGGGAATTTTAAGTTTTGAGAATCATATGACGAACTTGCAACCATGACTGTAGTTACTGACCTCCTCAACAGGTAACATCAATATTCCAGTGTGGGTGTAATGCTTATTTACCAAACTGGAAAGCTGAGCAAAATAAATGACTGTGTAACTGACTAGTGCGACGGCAGAATAATCATCCGTTCGTCTATCAGGACTATAGTATAGCCTCGCCACCTCCATGATACACTCACAGTAACTTTGTCTGCCTTTGCTATATCATACCACTGTACCTCTGCCTTCCGCGAAGGTCAGCCGCTATCAGCTCCGGGGAAGTCTCTGTGGTGCAGAGGGTGTTGAGGAGGAGGAACACGATGGCGATGACCAGGATGAGGTTGGGGACTCCTTCGGTCCACACAGCTGCCCCCAGCGGGTTTAGCCAACAGCTGGTGGGAGGTTATGGAGGAGCCAGTTAATTAGGAGGTAATAGCTACTCAAAGAAATAAGACTGTTGACTAGATATGTGACATTTTATATGGAAATGATTAGTGCTCTAAGAATGCCTGGAACCTTAGCTAGCAGTGCAAGGCCCATTTGAGGACACCATGTTTGTAAAGACGATGATTCTTCATATTTCATTGGCTAATGAGTGTGTGTATGTGTGTGTGTGTGTGTGTGTGTGTGTGTGTGTGTGTGTGTGTGTGTGTGTCAATGGATGCTTTATATGACAAATATATCTGCGGAGTTTACAAAAGTTAAAGCCTAGCTGTCACGTGCAGAGTGAAAAAAGACCAGGAATATGATTTTGAAACTATGAGGAACACTCAGTACCTGAGTCGCATGCCAGATAGAGAACAGAAGAGTCAAAAAATGAGAGTCCGTTCGCCCCCCTTCCCCTCACAACTCACTTGGCCTCCTCGTAGTCTGGGTACTGGCCGTGCACGAAGCTGGCCGACACGCCTACTATGAGCAGCGGCACCGCAAACCCCACGATCATCATCAGCCAGTTGGACTTCTGAGGAAAAAGAACGTTCCTCTGTTATTTTCCTGTTTGTTTTCTTGGTACCCAAACAGAAGAATATGGTAAACGTATATCGGAACCAACGGTGGAAGTACTTTCGCTAAAGCTGTTTTTGTCTTAACTGAAACTATAAATGCTCTTGAGCTGAATCTTAAACAATGGGACATATACGTATCTTCGTCTTAATCTAGATCCCTAACATTACTTTTCATGGTAGAGAACAGGTAGTGGGTTTGTGTGTAGAATACACACACACACACACACACACACACACACACACACACACACACACGAACGTAAGGCCCGCTACACACGCTCAGTTTTTTCCTCCGGTTTAACTGCACAGTTCAAAACCGTACAGTTAACTTTTCTGTCATTGACAGATATCGCTCAGGCCAAGATTTTAGCCTGTACAGTTAAAACTGCGCAGATAATTCTTCATCCACATGCTCCGTTTTAACTGTGCAGTTTTTTGCCTGTGCAGTTAAACCGGAGCAAAAAACTGAGCGTGTATAGCGGGCCTAAGAAGTGGCACTAGAGTTCAAAGTTATGAAGACTCTATTACCGTGGCCACCCCCTTGAGGGAGTTACAGTTGGGAACTGGCCAGAGATATAGATAGATAGTCCTTGGATAGAACAAGTGATATAAATATGGATGAGATATGGGTATAGATATATAAGATACATAGAGTATTGTTGTTAATGCATGATCTTTTTTGTAAGGTTGAGGAAGTCAGTGAACGCAGAATAGACTATAAGCCCATGGTGATTACCGAAGTAACTCAGGATGGTTCCTTGTATGGTCAGTACTGCTCAGATGGGCCTGCTCTTGAACAGTTGATGGAGAATTTGCGGGCAGAATTTGACACCAAACCTCCTCTTGGTGGAGCATATTCTCCCAGGCGAGGTAAGCAGCAACTGTTTTACTATTTTGGATTAGACTTAAACATTACACTTGGGCTACCAGTAGAATAAAAATGCATACTATTTAAGTGTTTTTTTTGTTTTGTCATTTACTTTATTTTCATTTTTTTGTCTGCAACTGCTTGCAACAAGAGATGCAAGTTTTTTTGGTGAATGATATTTCTGAAATCAGGAACAAACAAAAGAGCCAAGCAAAGATTGTTGATCAAATGCTTAAGCTAGGGTGCCTGAATGTATGTGGTTGTAGCCAGGAAGAAAAAGAGGGAGATATAGATGCTATGCGTGATGAGAAAAGCCTAGATGATCGGGCTCTGAGACAAAGTTGAAGGGTATGGGAGTGGAAATGTTCAATTATACAACCCTTAAACCCTTAAGGGTTCTAGGTAACTGGGATTGTTGGTGGCTGTGGTTGTTGTAACCATGATGGGAAAGTGGGCTGTGAGGGCATTGTATAGTAGCCCTGATGGTTTTGTATGGAACCATTGTGGGAAAGTGGGCTGTGAGGGCATTGTATATTAGTCCTGATGGTTTTTTATGGATGCAAGGTGTGTGCACAAGATAAAGATATATGGAACTGGGAGGATGTGTTGAAAATGAGTGTTTTACTCATGATGCTTAAAATAATAGGGGTAATTAAGGTAGAACTTTTATGAAAATCAGATCATAAAATCATGAATAATTGGGACAACATTGAAGATTAGAGGTCATATATAACTTAGTTCCCTCAGAACACCTACTGCTACCACTTTTGGACAAGATAAAGAATGCTTTAGTATACTCGACAAACAGTTCTTCCATTCCACCCTAAGCTATGCCTCAAATGGCGTATCATCTGCCTCATCAAAAGCAGATAAAACAATATGGTAAATTTACCACATCAGACAAAGCACTCGGATCAGTCATCGGCTGCTTAGCAACTGCAAACATTCAACACTTACTGTGTTTACCAAATATACTTCAAACACAAGCTCACAGTATTATGCCTAGCTTTCACTTCTTTGCAACAGCATTAGATACTTCCTATCTAGATCATTCCATAACCAACCACCAGCTGCCAAATAGAAATAAAAAACAAATAAAAAAACTTGTTCCAACATCACACTAGAGCAACCTGTTCTTACATTTGCCTCATCCCCCATCAGACACAACCTTTGACAAATATACACATTGGAACAACCTAGCAGATACTAAACAACTGCCTCCAAACCGAATCCTAAGTGCCACTCCTCTGGATATACACCCACCTGAAACTACACTCCCCAAGCATATGCCAGTTAAGCTTTCTTGTTTACATTCTTGGCACCATCCATCACTTCAGAACTACAAGAACTGATACATTATCACAAGGCCATTCATGCCCAAGATGCACCTTTCACTTCAGAACTTCAAGCACTTAATTCAATATCACAAGACCCTCATGCCAAAGATGCAACAGCCACTCTAAAGACAAGGAAATTTTGTTCCTCAATTGACTTGTGCTCACCCCACAAAGACACATAACACACCACACATCACACACCTGTAGTCTTGCCCATTTGACATGGCCACCTTCTTGAGTGCTGCAGAGTAATACAGAAGGGGATCCTGGGGCAGAAAGGTAATGGTTTATGGCCGAAGAAGAAAATATTCGGTCTTACCCAATAACTTTTGTTAGCAAAATAGACTTGGTAATGAAGTGGAGGTTGATTCTAGTTGCCATTTCTCTACTTCCAAGTCTGGGTGGTATTACAATTCTTACCTTGGCATTTGCTGTTTGCAGGTAGTCATACAGCACAGGGGTGCAAATGTCCATAAGTAATACCAGCAACTCATAGTTTGTTAATCTGTTAATCAGAATTTTGTCCTTGCCTTTCTTGAAATTGACAGAGGCTAGATCTGATCAGTTACTGTGGGAAAGAAAGTGTACATAAACTTTCTTGTAGTATCTTCCTTTTTCCAAGTTTCAAGAAGAGAATATTTTTTGTTAAAATATATTTTCTCAACAGGTGATCTCTGTGCTGCACAGTTCGTTGATGGCCTTTGGTATCGCGCTAAAGTAGAAAAAGTTAGTGGAAGCAATGTGTCAGTACGTTATATCGACTATGGCAACAGAGAAGTGACTCAGGGAGTCAAGTGTGCGTCACTTCCTAGTGGTTTCTCCTCTCCGCCTTCTTATGCTCATGAATTACACCTGGCATTAGTAAAGTTCAGCAAAGATGTAAGTATCATTTTGCTCTGCTTGAATGACTTGTAAATGGTGGATGTTTCATCCAATCATAAGACATTAGTGCATCCAGTTTTATGTTAAGGCTAATAGTTTTCCCTGTCACAAGCAAAACTAATAGATGCTGGGCTCCTACTCATTTTGGGAGGGTCGGAATACCGAAAGAGAAAATCTTCATTACTTAACTGAAAACTCAACAAGTGTAGGAAAAGCATGTGAGGAGATGCCACGTTTATTTAAATTAAATCCAGATACATGGACACACGAACTTTGCAAACGCTTTAGATTTACATTTATTGGTTAAAAACTTAAGGCGGTGTCACACTAGCACTTTTTCCGTGTACTTCCTCATTTCTGTTGTTTTTTTCTAGCTCAATGCGTTTATTTTAGTCAAACGAAAAATATTGTTTTTGCTTTAAAAAGTTCTGCATTTCTTTTTTCAAATCAAGATCTATACTCAATAATTGATATATTTATGTAAAATAAAAATATTAACATTATGAAACAATTGCATTAAAAAGTCTAAACTTTAAATACTATTATGTTACTATCAGAGTTCATATTTTGTGTTTATTTTAATTTTGATGAGCGTCAGTTGTTTCTATGTTTGTTTACATCGTACACCTTGCAGCCTCGCTCTGTTTCTCTTCGCTGTAACCACGAACGTACCCAAGTACGTTTTTTTGAACTTATGGCTCTGTTTCACTTCGCTACAGCCATTATAAATTACAGAATTGCAGCTGCTTGAACATTCGTCGGAGCCATCTTTGTTGTTGTTTACATGTATCCTAGCGCATGACTGGCTCGGTGATTCTTCTGGGCAGTGTGACAGGATACGTTCAAAAAATGAGTTTTTTGAGAGACGACGATAAAAGTACACGGAAAAAGTGCTAGTGTGACACCGCCTTTAGCATTTTGATGAATGTTTACATTTATAAAGTACCTGTTTATTTTATTGGTCTCTTAATATTTCTGGACACATTTTCTCATACAGAGCAGTATGCTGTTCTGTATGTTACATGAATACATTATAGATTACCTGTATTATCATATGGCAAAATAAAGTGCTTTAATAACAGGACTTCCTCCACTCTCGTATCTCGTTAGTACATCCTGTTTTATATCAAGATAAATGAGAGTTTTTCCACCACTTCTGCTGCCATTTTATCATTAACTGTACACCATGTGTGCTGTCACCCCAGCCAATTCCTTTGCCAGGTGTTTTCGGGCCCCACCTGCAAGAGTTTACACCATGAGTGAAAAGTCACCTTTGGCAAGATTGTATCATTGGGAATACGGTCTCGTCAAACAGCTTATCAGTCCAAAGGAGTCCACATTTCCCTGCCTCTGGTTGTAGCACAGCCTTGGGCAGCAGGATCCTTTTGAAAGGTCTTGGGTAACACTAGGACTTGTTTATAGAAATTGGTCTTGGGGTAATTATACATACATACCCCTTTGCCATCACCTCTTCCACCATCCCTGCTACCCTTGGAAGTGGGGAAAAAAAAAGGCAAACAAAGCTTCACTTGTTAGTTAAGTTGACATAGCTAGTGGAAGATGCAATGTATGGTGGTAGTGTTGACAGAAGGGACGGCAAAAATGATTGGGGGGGGGGGGGGGGGGGGCCAGTATGGGGTGGTATAGGTGGTTGTGGTTTCTTTTCAATTTGCCTATATGAAGTAGAGGAAGAATTCTTTTTCTACCCTCAGTGTCTATGAATGTGTATCCTTTTGCATGCATATCTATACCTTGGTTAGCTATTACATCTGAGTTCATATTTTTGCCGCTTTTTGTCATTTGGTCATATAACTTGAAATGCAGATGCTTATTGATGAGCACTTTTGCATCCCACCAAGTTGGTTGTCCCAATTTACATTTCACATCTCCGAGGCAAACTGTATATAATTGATTACCAGTGTTTATTTACATCAGGGATGCCATCCCCCCTGCCCTATGTATACCTTCACTTGCTTTATCACTCAACCTTACATTCAGATGCTTTGGCACAAAGATTTGATCCTGTGCAACAAGACTGCCAAAACACTTGCTTAGCTTATCACACAATTCATTCTTTTCTTTTTCACATTTTTTTTTTTCACTTTTGTCACTCCATGGATCATACAGTATTTTCTCAGATTGTGAGGGGAAGACAACTTGAATGCCAAAATCATGAATAGTAATACTCAGGCGTTTAGGAAAAATGAGGTAAAAAAAAAGAGCGAGCCTACAAATCTAGCTAGAACTCCCTCTTCGTACAGCACAAAGGTAGAAATAGGCAACTACAAACAAACAGAAAGACACAACAAAAATCAGACATATGCATAGAGAAACAGATATATGTGAACCAATTCAGTAATTGCCCAGTAATTGTTGAAGGAAACCATAAGAACATAGTTCTTATCAAGGTAAACTGTAAGAACACAACTCATCCAGCTATGCCACACAAAAGGCTATCTCAACAATTGCCCCAGCTACACACTCTGGTTATAACACTCCTGCCAATTCCTAGATATGTTGATCTGCTGGGCTGTGCCACAAGCAGCTCATGGCCACTTTACAATTAACCAATACATGGATGAAATTCTGATGGTGCCATGGGAAACCTGGGATACTTGAAATTGATGAAGTGTTTGGTAAAATGGTATACATTAGCCTAAGTATGTATACTCAAAACTTTGGTTGGCAAAACTTTAATAAGCAAGGGACCTTTGTATTTAATAAAAAATCTCTGCAAAAGTTTCAGCCTTCTTATCTATCAACTGTATCTATTCAAGTTTTAGAAAATATTTGCCGAAAATGTGATGAACATATTCATGGATGGAAGTTTTGAGAATAGCATGAGCATACAGTAATGCCATTGACGCATATTATTTAATATAAAAAGACACTATAACAAACCATGAATGCCAAAAAGAATATCACAATAGTGATTCTGAAGATGATTATCATAAAATACAGAAAAGTAAATGATATAATCTATTCAATGACAATGTATCTGCCACCATTAGCCATCCCTTAAGGGAGATTACTTTGACTGATGGACTTTAAATTTCATGCATGATTGATGGGCTTTTAAAGTTTGCGTTTAAATGTCAGAGTTAAAAAGTTCATAGTTAAAAGACTTATTTAATGGTATTTCAGTGGTCTGTTAAATGGAGGAAATTAAAGGTTTGCATTAAAATGACAAAAATTAATAAACCATATACAATGCAGTACAGTACTTGTCATTGTTCTGTATAAATAAGAGTTATTTTTAAACTACTGGATCACGAAATGATCTAGGGCTTTAATATTTGCCTTGCATTTGTTCTTATGCTTGCTCCCATCATCACACACGTCGCTTATGTAACTCCTATTCTTCTACTTAGAGGTACGCAAGTCATACACAATCCTACGGAAAGCATCAAGCTCGGATAATAACACTTTGGCAAGGGTGCCCTTCTCATGGCGCTTGACGATTTCCAACTTTTGCTTCATTGACAACACGGTAATCTCCCGCTTTTTTTACTCCACTGCAGGAAGGAGTTGCAACCACACCGGTTGAGGTCCCTGGAGGGGTGTCAGCTGGGTACTTGGGAGGCATTGCAGAGAAAGCACGGATCACACTTGGTACAGTTGCTCGCTAATGTAAACACTCACTTGCTTATCAGCATTTGAATGTTTGCAAACAAATTATTTTTCTGCCTGAATTCACATTGTTATTAAATGCAATTCATTTAGGTACTTCATCATCATTACTCGCCATTAAAACTTTATCTCTGATTTTTTCGTACAAGTACCACTTTTTATTTTTTATTATTTTTTATCTCAGGAGAATGAGATGCAACTGTAAAACAGTGTTGGGTCGTGAAGTACGTAATATGTTTTTGGATTAAAGTAGACTCTGATAGAGTGGAAAGCTGTCTGTAGATCTACGAATGGTCGAAAATATCGTACTGCAAATAGTAAACAGGCTTACTGGAAATTTTAAATGAAGTTGAAGTCATGATTTCGAGTATTTATCACTTGAATAGTGAGGATTGATCGATTTTGTGGGATTTGTAAAGAGCTAGAAGATAACGGTTATCCAGTGCTCTTTAGCATGAAAAAGATACCTAAAACTTAAAATTACTTACAAATAATTACATATTGTGGCTTTAGAGATATCTAAAACCTTATTGAGGAAATGCTGCTCACATTAACAGTTACTCATCTCTTGTAGTTTGCTTTCATATCTAACCTACATCAACTTCCTTGCTTTCTTTAACATATTCCCACAACAGGAAAGCCACCCTTCTTTTGCTTTTGTCTTCACACAAACCTCAGACCTTACCCTGTTTCTTGTTTTAGTAGCCAGAATCATAAAACTCTTTGCTTTATTCACTATCCATATTTATTTCCCATTGATTAAGGTTGACAGAATTGAGCTATCCATGTTCCCCACCCGTCAAGGATCCCGTTGTTTTCCACTCTTGGACAGGCCTTTCCTTTTTTTTTCTTTTCATCCATTGTGCATGTTTGCATGTACAACCCAATAAATAAATTCCTGTACCTCATCTAACAGATCCCCACCCATCCTGCTCGTATACTTTACACTATGCACTGACCCTGCCTTAAGCAATATCTCATCATAGCTATTAATGAGGAGGAAGTTATACCTTCTATAAACTAGCACTTAGCACCTTCCTTTTATGAACATTTACCCTGAACTTTCTTATTTTATGTGCCATGTAAAGCTCGTTCACCACTACCTGTAATTTCTCTTTACTCTTTGCTATCAGTATCCAGTTGTCCAAAATTTAATGTCATCACCAGTGGCCAGGTCTTTATTTCTGCATACAAGTCTGTCAGAAATTCACCATTTGTATTTACACCTGGTACTCTCAATTCCCTTTTACTTTTACATTCACATTACCTAACATGATTGTTTTTGTTTCATCAGAATTCTCTTTGTACATATTTTTGTTTCCCCACATAGAGGAGCACATGCTCACATGAAGACACATATTCTTCTCTCCAATCTTGCATTCCACCTAGACAATTATAAAATTTGAATGATCGACAACAAAGCAAGATAGTTGTAGATTTGATCTGCCTTTTTGTTTTGTTTTTATATTCTCTGCATGTCACTTTCACTTGGCTTGATTGAGCTTTTGTACATAGGCACCCAAGTGATAACATGGCATAGATGATGCAGCATTTAAAAGATAATCGGCAAAGGATAAGTGTTAACCTCTAAAAGATTCCATTAGTATTGCACAACCAACCCACCCTTAAGGAGAATACATTATATGCCCTCCCAAGAGGAATGTGGCTGAAGCAGCATTCCACCCATAAAGGAAACATGACTTAGGAATTGAGAATTTCTGGTTTATCCACATGGGAAAGGGAAAACCAAAATAGATTTTAAGAACCACTCCATGTTTGAAGAAGGAAGATGGTGCTGCTAGCTGGAATATTACATTCCATGCATGGAAAATTATTATATAAAGTTATATAATTATGGATTCTTGTTTTCATTCACTTAGGCAAGGTGAATGAAGCACTATATATTATGGTTAGTTTGCAGAGGGACGTTGTAACGTATCTGACTTTAGTTTTGCTCCAGATCACTGTGAACTAAATTTGAAACTGGGAGGGATGTTGATGATGGTATTTTTTCCCCATGCAGGAAGACTACATTGAAGATGCAACAGCATTACTTAAGAGTGAAACAATGGAACGAGAAGTCTTGGTCAACCGAGAATACCGTAATGGAGGTGTGGATTATGTATCTATTCAACGAGCTGATACCAAAGCAGATGTAGCCCGTACACTTCTCTCACAGGGTTTGATGCTTGTGGATGAACGCAAAGAAAAAAGACTGCAGTCTTTGGTAAGTCTAGAATCTGTGTTTCAGTATTTGAATTTAATTTTTTAGCTTTTATGCCCCTACTAGAATTGATGGGTGCATACAACAGTGTTCATGTAGATGCTTATACGTGAATGTATGATTGTAATAAATTACAGTAATGCCTCACGTTTATGTTTGTTCTCCAGGTATTTTTCATTGCAGTTGTGAAACTGAGACATCTCGTGTACTGAGAGATTCCCTTCTTAGGTTACCATAACATATAATTCTTGCTTAGTGACTTAAACTAGCATTCAGTTTTTAAGTTTATTTGAAAAAGCATTAGCTTTTTGTAGACATTTTGTGTTTCAAGCTTTAAATGAAAAAAAAATGTCATGTACACTTCCACTTAGAGAGACTTTTAGATGTAAATGTGCTGAGAGTTGCAGTTCATGGGATGTCTGATGACTTATTGGTAGTGACAAGGGTACAAGATTGTAGGTGCTTTAGGAAAATGGAAATGGTATGGGTGGGAAGGGAGTGGTGAAAGTGAGTGAGCTTGTACAAGAGGCCTGTGAGAGGACATTCCACGACAGATTGGTTGGAGAATGGCAAAAGGTGAGACTAAACAAAACTCAGGAGCTTGGTGTTGAGAGGGATGGGTGTGTGGGGTTTGAAATCCTCTGTCATGTATGATTTTTCCTAAAGTAGGAACAAAGGAGTGTAAAAAGAGAGAATTCATCGTCAATGGCCTGTTCATTTGTTCCTGATACTACCTAGCTGAG
>JAUTYZ010132886.1:0-11232 GCA_032273725.1 Panulirus interruptus
TACCTATTTGGAAATGTTTTACATAGAGGAAATACTAATATATGAAAGCAAATAAGCACTATTAAATGCCTCGATCTTCTTCTGCTGCTTGGTAATGTCGTAACTAGTCATAAGGCTGACGGTGAAATCCTTCATAAGTTCCACCTTGCACTTGACCTTAATCAGCCTCTTGCACAACTCCATCTTTTCAAGGCTTAAAATGTTCCTCTTGTGCTTCGTGCAAGTGGTAGATGGCTTCTAGGGGCTGTCAGGTAATTGCTGACAGTGCCTGAAAGGAGCCATGGTCCACAATAGTAATCAAGGGTGCACAAAATATACAAATGTGCAAGACCAGCACACAACACAGTGCCAGAAAACATATGGGAGACAGTAAACAATCACCAGTGCCACAAAACACAAGGTGATGAGTCCACTAATTGCTGCAGCACAATGCTCATGCTATTTGAAATATTTTCATGTATCTCAACACCTACAATATGAAACAAAGACACTCCTAGTACAATCTCATCTAAACATGGTGTTGGGATGGCAGCTGTTTAGTGCTTATCAGGTCATTTCAGTGTGTGTGTGTTTTGTCAGTGTTATCTTTGTTTGGGGTGGGGGGAATCTGAGAATTGAGGTTGCTGAAGTGAAAGGCAGGAGTAAACTTTTTATTTCTACTTGAGGGTTGGTGGTTAGCTATGGAGTGTTTTTGGTTGAATGGGGTGCCCTATGACTTTAAATGAGATTAAGATTTGGTTTTAATGAACTAGCATACTTTACAATGATAGCCAGAAACTAAAAACAATGATAGCTACTTGATTTAAGAGACCTCTAATCACTCTAATGACAATTAATGACAAAAAGGTAGATTCAGAATTGAACTTCTATAAAAAAGAAAAAATCCATCTTTGTAAGACACAAAAATAAAGTGTCTACAAAATTATCCAAGATTATCAATAATGGCCATACTTACTGGATAACACCCCTTAATCTGCAACAGTTATCACTGGATCCTTAGCTGCTCAAACTCTCTGCTTTGATTATCTAGTAAGGGACAAGTATAATTTCATTATTCTCTTCAGCATGAACATTTTATGGTGGAGATAGGTGATTAAGTCAGGCATACTTTTTCAGATAGCAAGAAATTCAGAATGAAACAATTTACTCTATACTGTTCATACAAAATGAAGGTGAGGGTACTGGAAGAATTGTTCCTTTTATATCTGTGAATGTATTTAGGTTTATAAAATACCAATCATAAATATATTTAAATAATATTGTCGTAATTAAATCAAGTAACAGTATTAGCAGCCAGTCTATGCTCTTTCAAGGAGTCTCTTAGTGAAGCCTCTTGGGCTGCTATAGCCTCCTGCTCCACTTCTCCCCAGCTAGGATGCCACAGTCGTGATGATACTCTCTCCATTCCCAGTGCATACACTGAGTGACAAGGCAAAACACTTTTTCGCACCTGTGGGTTAAATAAGAAATTTATGAAAAGATTTTTAGAAGTCTTCCCAACATGAAAATTCAAATAAAAATAATACTGATTAATAACATTAATAACATTAGGTAGAAGCAGTAGGTAGGAGCATTAGATAGTAGTCACTAGGAACATTAGATAGGAGCCTCTGCAAACACTGCGCTAGACTTGCTCTCTGCCAGTGGCCTGTTAATATGTAATATCCCTCAAATATATCGAATGTGTTAACAAAGGGCAGAAGAAATACATCTGGTTCATTAGATTCAAGAGCAAAACCAAGATTGAAATAATTTAAGAACTCTGATTTGATGTTAGATTTATCAATTTGGACCTCGATAAGAGGAATACGCGTCTGTTTGCTCCATTCAGCCTAGACAGGCCATAAACATGAAGAAAATGCCTTCTTGATGAAAAGAAAATAAATTTTCTGCAAAATAGCTTCCCTACCAGCTGTTCTGAGGTTAAGTAAGTATTCAGTTTTGCCACTAACTACAGCCACTTTACTGTGCAACACTTGCTTATTCTGTGAGTGGTAGCATAAGAGGTTTTGGAAGAACTAAAAGATTTACCTTTAAATCACAAATTTCTTTGAGGATCCATGTGAGAAAATAAAAGTATTTTGGAGAACAAAAATTCTCAAACATGAGAAATATTTAAATATAAGAGGTAAAACCAAGACCCATTACCTGACAACAACTCCAAATACCTTGATAATATGTTACATTTTTGGCCCCTAAACAGCATAAAGAACCAGGAAGAAACCATAGGAGAATTAAGAAGTTTTATTTGGCTACTTCTGCTGGATGAGGTAAAACAGATGGGAATGCATGTACGAAAGGCCAATGGTTCCACTCCAGAAAGCGAATTCATTCTTAATGCCAAAGAATTTGGATATACTGAAACAAAGTAAGAGAGCTGCAAACAGTTTTCAGTATTAAATAGACCCACCTCAGACCTAAATTATCTAGGATTAAAAGAAAAACTTATGCTTCAAATTCGATTTTATAGGAGATGTTTGGAACTTGAAAAATGGTCTGGTAGACCGTTTAGTTTGCTTCAACATCAGCAGGAAACAAGGTCTACTAGAGTACTTAGTTTGCCTCAGTGTGAACACGAAACAAGGTATCTCAATCTTTATTTGCAAAAGGAACCAAAGTTATCTACAGAAGATGGAGAGTCGAACAGCTTATTTGTCTATTAGAACAAGTACGTGCCCTGCTAAACTTCGAGTAAAAAGCTGCAATGTCAGAAACATTACTAACACCTTCATTGCTTGAAATATGCTCATCTCCTGAATATGAAATACAAGAAAATCCACTGTCATGAGGTTGCAGACAAGTTCCCCAGCTTTATATAAAAGCATGTCTTCCAACGTAGCCTTAAAAGCTGAGAACTGATGAAAATTAGGTAGCATCAAAATGAAGCAACAGGGCAAAAGAATTGTGGAAAGCCACTAAAGACTAAATGAATCCATTTGAAGTAAATGTAAAACTTTCTTTGCCTGGAAACATGGATACTAAGAATTCTTAGATTTAACTGAACCCTAATCTCAAACACCTAATTTTGAATGAAAAACTATCAAGATTTTTACCCAACAGGTAGGTAGCTGCAACTTTTAAAGTTTCCAACACAAATCTAAGATTCTTCAGTATAACATACATGCCCTTGTTTAGCTTAATTCCTGTTCCAACACACTGGAAACATTTCTGACTTGTTAAACCTTGGAGTATATAAAAAAAAAAAATCAGACTGCCCAAACAAAGTATTGAAGCCAAGAGAATCTGAAACCATTTTCAAACTTGACTCTGAAGATTATCTCAAGAGTTAATTAGGCAAGACTGAACACTGAATTAAAATGCTCTAATACCTAATATGAAAATGTTGAGACTTTATACAAGTAGCTGTTAAATAACTTATTTTGTAGAAAATCTTAAACATTCAACCAAGATCATTCAGAAAAGCACTTACCATGTCCTTGCAGGAACCATCAATTAGTCTCACAGGAATGTAGCTACATTTTCTGACCAGTATATATCTATCAAACTCCATTCTCAGTTTTCATAAGATAGATCAAGTACATAGAATCTAAGAGAATCACTTACAGATCCTTCACCCATGTGCCACTAATGACCTTAGCTGTTAATGCAGTAGAAAATCATAAAGATCAACAATCTTTAACATGTCAAGTGTGCTAAATGAAACTTAGACTCCCGTACTTACAACACAAAAGCTTCCGATTTTTTCACTTTGCACACTAAGCAGATTTGTCAAGAACAACATCTCCTTACACACCAATGCCATACACAAAAAGTAGGACTTCATAAGGCAGAACTTCACCCTCCAGTGTGTTGAGACTACGAGCAATCAAAATTATTTTCACCCCATCCTACAGTCACTTCTGGCATCATCAGTTGCTACAATAGTTATGAGTTAAATAGACTAATGAAACCAAACATTTCACTTTTCCTATGTATTTCATGGCTTATCCACAAAAAAGCAAAATTTCATTCATGAAATGTTACAGCTGTTACAGCACACTTCAACAATGTAATTCTAAAGATAGTCTATTCTGTAAAATAGTTATAGCTATTAGTCTGAATGCTTATCTGTTAGATCTATCTTTTATATCTCTGATGCCTGTTCCCTCTAGGCACACCCATCAAGAGAATGGCTAATTGAAAGAGTCTACACTTATCCCTGTCCTTACAAGCCTCCCTTGCATGGACCTTCTCTGCAAAATTATGCCAAACTGGAATGTCACTGCAAGCAAGAGGAAACTGATCTAGAATATCCACCCCTTCCTTTTTTTTTTATTAGGTAAGGCACTGTGCCCACATCAGAGAAGAGCTACATAGAACCAACACACAATTATCAAATGAAAACACAAAAATGTTAAATGGAAAACAAAGGCTAATAATCCTAGGTCCATTAACGACCCCTCCCAAATAATCCTTCACCTTTAGTAGTGAAGTAATGATGATATCATAAACAAAATATGCATAATCCAACATTGATCAGAGTTAAAACCTATTACAAAGGTTAAAAATCTACCGACTGCTGATCTGGCGTATATATATTGGTAGACGCGAGCAATCTTTTGATGCTGCCACATCAAGATTCCAGTAAAAAAGAATCAATAAAGAAGTTTGGAACATTTTATAAACACTACTACTTACCAAATTATAGGCTACAATACAAATAGGTCTCTTTCTTTAAGAGAAATACGAGATAACTGTTCCATGATAAAGCATCATTTGTTTACAGTGGGTAATGCAAGGCATCATCATCATCATCCTAAACCAGCATTAAATGGATAAGGGAGAAATGAATAAATGTGAGAGAATGAGTTATGTACAGTGCTCCTGAGCAAGTGCTTTTAAAATGGTGCCAAAATACTGCACATCCAAGCCAGCTATACTAGTTGATTCTCTCCCCTTTCACAATCCAATTTTTCTCAGTAAAATCAAATGAGAAATAATGGTTCCTATGTTGTCCAATGAAAATGCTACTGGATGGAGAGTAACATGAAAAAATACAAGACTAAGCAGTTGGCTGACAGTGAAAATAAAATGACACCAGCAATCTCTATGAAGCATCACCCAATCGCTTCTGATGCACATGGAAATTGATGGTAATGGTGCCGTAGACTAAAGCCAATCTGCCAACTCCAAAAATATGTGATGTAAATAAATATGTAAACCCAACTCCACTGACATAAGCTTACTATGAGCATCTTTAACTTACAGAACAATGCCAATTTGCAACTTTAAGTGTGAAGTGAAAAAACAATGATGCAGAAAAATTGTTGAGTTAAAGTAAAAGCTGCTTTTGGAGTAACAGCCATCAAATAGAATACTTATTTTAACTGATATGGATACCCTTATTTATGATATTGTTGTCAGAATAAGTGCAGTCTATGTTTCTAAATACAATCTAGTCATTTTCAGAGAAAGCACTATCATAAATAGAATAAACTTTCCACAAAAGGAAGCTATGACACTAAATGGAGAACTAGGCAAGAAGAACCTGTTAGCCTGGCCATGTTTCTAGCATGAAGAGTTGGAAAATTCAGGAGACAATCAGATTGGGACACTACCAACAGAGATTTGTGGTAGTATATGAAAAGTCTGCCTCTGATAAGCTGGGGTATATGTTTGCTGGTTACTGGCTGATTTCTGTGACTATCTTGGCATATGATAACCAGCAATGCCTCACTTAAGCAAGATAATGCATTCAGTCTTCCTAGCAAAAACAGTCCAATAAAGAAACTATTAACTTATACTGGCACTTTATATATATAGAATACTGAAAATTCGTTTTTTTCTTAAAATCCTTAAACTTCCAAAATTCTGTGGTCCAGTGTATTCAAGACTACAGTCAACTTGGGGCATGAGTTTCTTGTAAATAATTTCAGTGACTATATTAAACATACAATGTTTATTTACAGATATTACAAACTATCAAAACTTTGAACCTGCATTAGGTATCCATAAAAGTTTGATATTCTTCCTATACTAGTAATTTTTGCAAAAGAGAGTGAGACAATGTGAGCAAGTGTGTTTGCATACATGTGACAATAACCATATCAAAAAATTTTAAATTTTAAAGACGTAAATACCCTTAAGAAACTAAAATACATAATAACTTAGAAGCAGCTTAATCAATAAAAAAAAATTATACTATGAAATAAGGAGAAACATGATCGAACAAATACAAATAAATTGAAATTGATTTTTTCTCAGGCAATCAAACAGGACAAACACAAGTACCTAAACTAACAAAATGAACGACAGAAATACAGTGCTATTAGTATTAAAGTATCAGCCATGGTTCTGGGATATGGGCCAAAGGGGTTAGTAGTGACCAAGGAACTATGTAAATATCAATGTTCTAAATTCAATGTGGGTTGGTTGTTTTTGTACGTTCTCTGACTGCAGTTATCTAAATATTTTGGGCTATGTTGTCAGCCATCAAAACACATCTAAATTTTGTGTATATACTGCCCAATTATTGAACAACTGCTGGCTGGTGTGGAGTACATATTATTTTCTATTTTACTCTCAGTTTACACAAACAAAGTAGTATAATAACAGGTACTGAGATCATCTTGTAGCTGCCATGAGGGATACCAACACAACACTGCCCACTTATTAGATCCAGCAAATTCCATAGAACTATGTATACACCTGTCTTCAATACCAAATGTGTGCTTACCATTGTATATAATTCTCGGGATTAACCTTTAATTTCTGACTCCGATACTTAATGAATACTTCTCAAACTAAAATTTCCAAGTTTCAGAGTTAGTGCTTTCTGTTCAGGGTAATTGAATTCTGCTAAACCAAAATTAAAATTACTTCATCCATCCTCCTGGTCACAAAAGTGCAAAATCACACTAGAAAAGTTTAGTAATACCAATCCCATTTCTGTTGCTCCTTCCCTCAAACTGTTGCTTTTCCTAACTTGTAAGGAAATTTTTTTTTAATGAAGATGTCAAGGAAGCCAAATGGTTGGCATACAATAAAATAACGGAAGCAATACATATCAATTTGGAAACTTGCAAAAGTCAAAATCTATTTTCACTCTACTCCAATGATGTGAACTTTTTAAGATTTTTTGCCAAACCTTTTACAGAATGCTTTGTTATGAGAACCTCTCTCCATTGAAAAGAGGATCTAACACAGAAGCTTTAAAGTCTGACAATTAAGCTGATAATCATAAGAAATTATTAAGAATCACAAGAGTTTGTCATGATTTTACCCAATGAAGGCCTTTCAGTTAAAACAGAGATGAAACTCGCTGCTCTTCAGTCACAGCACTACTCACCTACCCCAGTTTGTTTTAGTTAATATGCTGCAAGGAAGATGCACCTGTAAGGAGTAACAAACTAAGATGCAGCGGACACTCTTACCCACGAGTGGAGCTTGCTTTGCCCTCTACATACCTTACAGGAGATAAAACAACAACCTGTAAACAGTATGTTTTGTAAAGGCACTATCTAAAAAACTGTTTTACATAAAAGGAAAAATCTGTTCAAGAAGAGAGGTCTATCAGTAGGTGGGAGAAATCAAGAACAAGAAGGGAGGAGAATGTTCAAGCATAAACAGTTGAAAAGTGACAGTGTATTGGTTACAAGCACTGTAGTACTTAGTACAGCATTCAGATTCAGAATGATGTGGTAAGTGATATACAAAGGAATTCAAACAACAACAGACCACTGGGTCTTTTTGAAGACGTTTGAAAATGGAAGAAATCAGAAACAGAGATTAGAGTGGAGTGAGTGGAAAAGCATACAGATAATTTAAAATGAAATACCTGTAAATCTTACATGTAAGTAAGAAGGCACAAATAATTTCAGTTGTGGACTTAAAGGGAAGTTCCGAATAATCTTAAATATATCTAGGGCGCTACTTTCAACTTCTCCAATTGGTAAATCATTCCATTTGTTACAGATCCTATTGAAGAAAAGGACTTTGCCTAATTCGAATTACAATGTTTGCACACAAGTTTGTATCCATTACTATAAGTGGCCTTAAATAGCTTCTTAGGATGATTATCAATGCCTTTGATAATTCTGAATACCTGTATTAATACCTCTTAACCCTTTCTTTAAGCTAAACGAGTTGTCTAGCCAGCTCTCATAAGATATATTTCTCAGTCTGGGAATAATCATGGTTGCTCACCTCTATACTATCGCCATTCTGTCTGTCTGTTTTCAAGCAGTGACCATAACTGAACACGGGGTTGAAGGTGGGGACGCAGAACCAAATTGTAACGTGTGAAAGTTCATAAACTTACATTCAAAAGCCAAGAATCCAAGAAAATTATTAATCTTTTTTGGTGTTTTTGTGCACTTCTTACTTGGCTTTAGTTTATCACACATTATCGTACAAGTATTTTTCTTTATTTACCTTTTGTAGCTCAACAGAATTCATGGTGTCTTGCTCTCTTTATCTGCACTTTGATATCAGTATTCATTTGCATCATCAATGACTAAAACATTTTTTGCCAAAGGATTAAGATTAACTTTAACTATGAGCAAAACACCACTGACTATTCTCTTTCCCCTATCACTGTTAATTTGAGTGTACCTCATGAATCTGATAAGATCTCTGACAATGGAAGTTGTAGTACAGAAAGAAAGGTGGTGAGATAAAACATTGGATATGAAGTGGAGGGATGTTCAGAAGAAGTTTCCGGCCATTCATAAAGGGTACATCTGAAGATTGCAATTTGATCAAGAAAAGAAACGATGAAGATACCCTTTCACAGATGTGCATATAGTGCTTCACATCAGTATCAGTAAGATATCTGTAAGGATGGACAGTTGGCAGGATGGAAGAAATCAGACAAATATAATTATAAACATTTTGATGTGTTACCTCCAACATATAATGTCACAGTGCAAGAAAAATTATGTATGAAGCAGTTGCAATATACAAAAGTTGCTATCTTGTCTGAATAAAATGAGATTTCTAAAAGCAATGAAATTATAAGTGTTTGATCACCAAGATCAGATACTGAAATATAAGTGTCTCTATCTTGTTAAAACAAAATTAAAGAGTTCTAGAAGCACTTTAATTATAAGTGTCTGATAACCAAGATGTGATACAAGAAAAGAAGTGACATATACGAGGTATGCATGGAATGAGTTGGCCTGTTAGCAGGGTGATAACATTTTGTGAAGACTGGTGTCTAGCATATGCAATTATGTACAGTGTGGCCACTGGAAGGTTAATAATATGTAAAAGAATATATACATATATTATCATGAAACCCATCCCCATTTCCAGTGGGTGGACCAGGATCAAGTGTATACAGGCTTGCACCATTTGCTGGAATCAATTTTGCAGAACTGGGGTTACCGGACTCTGCATGCAAGAGGCTTCAATGTGAGTGAAAAGTCACCTTTTGCAAGGTTGTATCACTGGGAGTACAGTCTCATCAGAAAACTTTTCATTCCAAAGGAGTCTACACTTCCTTGCTATTGGAAGTAGTGCAGCCTTAGGCAGCAGGAGTCTTTAGAAAGGTCCTGGGTAACACTAAGACTCTTTCATGGAAACTACAGTTTCTAGGCAGTACTCCACCAGGGAGCTGGGTGAGGTGGCTCCTTTAAGTTAAGAAAGTGCTCAAAGACACATTACTCTTTTCCTGCCATTCAATGATACAACATTGTTGTCTTGCTTGTGGTGTTATCACTTGGAGGCAAAGTCCGCTAACACCTAACAGAATGGTGCATAAAGTATTATAGAGAAATTAATTACTGACAAATTAATAACTTATAATCAAACAAGTATGTGCAGCTCTTGGCTGGCTGTACATGCAAGGTTCACCTCAGGAGAAACAGCGGGCCTCACCCCTTTGTTTGTGTATATGTTAATTAATGTCATCAAAGCACTTGGCACTGTTTCTGACATGTCCTCATGCAAAGATAATTGACATCACCCTCCAAAAACATGACTAAATAGTTTTATAACGTTACACCTGTCAGCCTCAAGCCAGAGTCATTCACAAAGGTTTCACTTATCTAACCTTCTTCAACCTCTTCCTACGTGACCTCCCATCACCTGCATACCACAGTGCTATATTCTTCTGTGTGGATGACTTCACAATCACATCACAACACCCTGACACTACTCAAGCAACAACATAGGTACAATACTACATCACATAAGTAGAATACTGGTTCAATCACAAAAGAATGCCTGCATCCCCTTAGAAATCCATCACTACCCTCTTAAGCCCTGACAGACAAGAATCCAACCTGCACCCTCCCCGAATGGTGAATCACTCTTACTCAACAAATTTTTTACCATATTACAGTAGGTATCATAAAATACACATGAAATACTCTCCCCTAACCATAAACATGAATACACACAAACTAAACACCCTTGGAACACTTCCTGGCACCAGTTTTTAGACATGAAAAAAAATCTTTTTTATCTTTTGTAAATAAAGCATTTGCTCCTCTCTCAACTATGCCTCATCTGCTTGGTCATCCACTCTGTCAAAAGCAAAGAAAACAAAGTAACTTTGCAAACCACTCAAAACAAAGAACTCAAAGCAATCACCTACAGCTTAACAACTTCAAATATTCAAAACCTGTACAACTAAACAAAAATACTTCCAATATAATCTAATCTCAGTATGTTCGGCACTCAGTCTTTTGCAACAGCACTAGACTTCTTCTACCAAAGCACTTCATACCCAACAAACATTTCCTAAATGGAAATAAAAAACTTATCCCTGCTTCACACTTCAAAATCTTATATGTACAGATCCCCTTTCCCCCAATGCATAAGAAACTGACAAAAAATATATACACATTGTAAGTACTCAACAGGTACAAGACAAGTACCCTCCCAAACCAGTAATAAATTCCATTCCACAAGATATAAACGCATCTGAAACTAAACTCTTCAGAAATGTACAAGTTGTGCTTCCTTGTCTACGTTCTGGATACCTATCTCTGCAATATTACAGATGCTGAATCAACTTATCACAAGACCCCTCGTGCCCAAAGATGCAACTTCCATACTCAAGACACTGAAAACTTACTCCTCAATTTGTTCTGCAATTACCCCACAAAAATGTACACACAACTTCACTACACTTTTTTACCAATGGCCCACCCAACTGACACTGCCAAACTCCTAAGTGCTGTGAGAGATCCATAAAAGTGGATCCTGAGGCACAAAGGTAATGTAACTTAATGTATAAGCATATATATATATCTATGATTATCACACTAGTCCGGGATGAAAGTT
>JAUTYZ010132997.1:0-11229 GCA_032273725.1 Panulirus interruptus
TGTCTGTGTAGTTGAGTACGATAAAATGTAATATATCTACTAAAATCATACAACAGCTATCCCTACCTTTACAAGCACAGATCATTCTCCTATCTTGAAATGAAAGTCATTGATGTCAAGTGATTCAAAATGTTTCAATGGGTACTTCCAGATATTTAAATTATAGATTCTGGACATGCTCTGGTGGACAAGGCAATGTCATTCTATAAATGTTGCTAATATTTCAAATTATTTTTGATAAAAAAAAAATTCTTGTTTATTCATGTAAATGTATATAATTTGTATTAAATGTAAAAGATGCACAATGGAAGATTCAAGCACCAAGAGTTTGCCTGAGTTTCAAATCTTTGATATCCCATTATTCAACATCTTTGCTGAAAGAACTCTCCAAATATTTAAATCTTGTAACATGTCCATATATGCATTTTTCTCACCTCATCTTCCATTTCTCAAACACAACCACCCTTTTCTTGTTTACATTTATGTTTGATTTACTCTCTTAGCTTTCTTTCACATTTATTTATTGTTGTTTATATTTTTTTAGCTGATTCCACTGATATCAATGTATCGTACACACACGAAAATAGAATTTAGATATTCCTTGAGTTGAAGTGTGTAATGTTGCATCAGATGAGTGGTTCTGAAATTTATACTCAATTGACATTATATAAGGTAATGGCAAACAAATGGACTTTACTTGTAAATTTTAACTCTAGTCCAAATAATAATTCAAGCCTGCTTTATATTAGTTTTCTCACTAGTGTTGCTATCGCTTTCTTTTCTCTCAGATTTTTTATTATTTTCACGGTTAATTTGTCAGCTTTCCAAAGTTACTTATGTTGTGTTAGTTGGTTATTCAAATACAAAGCATGCTTTTCACCCTTTGCATAAGACTTTTTTGTTATTTAAGTCATTTTTGCATTGGTCAGTAGAGATTTATCCTTTAATCCACAAGGATATTTGTAATGACTTACTGTGAAAGTATGCAAAGGAAATTTTTCTTCCTTTTTTGGAAGTTATCTTATTTCTTATTGTATGCACTCTCAAGTTTTCATCACATTGGCATGTATTACTCTTTCCAGCTTTCACATTCATATCTACTTAAATAATAAACCTTTTCTGGTGCTTTTATCTTTTCACAATTCATCAGCATAGCTCCAGTCTTCCTGTTGTTTTCCTTTTTTTTTTCACTGTCTATTATGATTTTTAAGGAATTTAATGCAAGATATATAGATTGTTTCAGGGATGAAAAACCAATACAAGTCATTTAGATACTTTTATTTTTGGTGGATAATTGACTATGTTTTTCTTATTCTTTTTATTACAATTGTTATTTTACACATCTTATATAGTTTTTAAGGAATATTACTGCAAAATATAGAAAATACACCTACAGTTTTGAAAAAGTAATCCAGAATGTTAGCTAGATACCTCTACTTTTGATGGGTTATTGACAAATCTTCTACTTTTTATCATTTAAATGATTATTTTTAACCAGTCTAGATTTTAATGATTATTAATACCAGATACTGTACTGTTATTGAAAATGCAACATCTTTCAGTGTTGAAAAAAATGCAAAGATCATTTAAATACTTTTATTTATTTGAAGATAATTGACATTTTCTTGGAATTAGCCTGAAAATTAATTGCTCAGTGAAAAGGTGAAAAGGTAGATGCTCATAGTTCAAATATTGAATGTTATTACTGATTGCAGACACCAAGAACCTGGTTATCTCATAACATTGCATGTTGTGTCTATGTGATATAAAAATTCAAGTGTTCCTTTGTATGATAATATAGAAATATTGGTAGACTGGTCAGCTTTGTAGTCAGAAAGAAATGTTGAAATCTTCATGCTCAGAAGCACACACATTTTTTTTCAGATAGTTACCACTCCCAGTGTATTTAATAGCATTATGGCTATTCAGTACCACATACTGATATGATGAAATAGATCCATTATTTAGTACCGAGACAGATTTACCAGCTCTCAAAGTTTCCAGTTAAGTTTTTACCTTTTTTCTACTGATTCTTGTCCCAATTTTTCCTTTGATCTTTGTTGCTTTTGTTCATCTTATTCATAACTTTCCTGTAAGGTATCATTCCATTTTTCTTCTTTCCTTTTTTCTCTTCTCTCTCCTTCTTTCTTTCTTTACCTCTATCTTTTTTCCATCCTTCCTTCCTTCTCTCTTCTTGTTCTTTTCTCTTTTCCTCCTCATTCTTTTCCACTTCACCTCCCCCTTCCTCCTCCTCCTCCCCCTTCTTAAGGAGGTATCGAATCTATACATCTGTATCTTTTCTTCTGTTTTCTTTATACTTAGTAATAATACTGTGATTTGTTAAGTTTCAGACTCTCCAAATGTGGAATACTCACAACTTTATGTAGTATGACCTTTTCTTCTATTTATTCAGCCTTTCCATGTAAAAAAAGGACCTTTAGTCTGTGCATGCATTTAAGATGTTAGTGGTTGCTTCTCCATTGAGACAGGCTAATCGAAAATGCCCTCTGTTAACAGGCTTCCAGTTTTATAGACATTTGAATTTAATGAGCATCATCTGAAGCTGGTGTATTGATGAGAATGATATGAGGAGGGTGAATATTTTTGTGCTTATTTGTATGTGGAAATGTACACATTTATATGGTAATGCATTTGTTTTTTCATGTCAGTCTCTCTATATAGCCATTTGCCAGCCAGCTTATTGTCTTAGTTATTTTTGTGCATGTTAGTTTGTCAGTTTTACCATCCTTTTAAGTAATGGATCTGTGAAACTTTATTCCCGAACAGGATTCACTCAGTGAGAAAGGGTAATGAGAGAATTCCAGTCTCTTCAGGAACGATAAGGCAGTATCCCAATAATAACCTGTGGGTAAAACCGCTATCTGCCCCATACTGCATCATCTTGCATGACCCACAGCTCACAAGCAACTTCCATGTATATCAACACCCACATTTTGAATTCAAAGTTGTGATATATTCAGACAAACTTTGCAACAGAACAAAGAGGGAAAAGAGACATTAAAATAAAGGGAAGCTTACTCACTGGCCTCCATTGTAGGTAGAGATCACTCTCTGTAATTTTTTTTAACAGGTTTTGGCTCGTGAACAAGAGAAATGAAAGCACAAGCATATATGGGGGATGTCAGGAAACTCTCTAACTTATGGTAGAAATGAACTGGTTAGTAATGGGTTAGGAAGAGGTGTTTGATAGACCATCCAAACACCTGTCAGTGGAACGTCAAGCAGACTCAGACTAGGTTATTAGTGGATAAAAATACTAGATGAGCTCCAGAGACTTCTCATGTCACAGATTTCTCAGTTTAGAGTGGAGGCCATCTTCTGACATTACAGGCACTGACATTACAGAGTTTGATATTTGCAATCATGCAACACTAACAAATAAACTTTAGAGGTAGGGAGTGAACTGCATTGGAAGGATCAAAAAAAGGTACGGTACCCCCTTGAGTAGATTGACATCCTGTCAATTTTTCTAAAGAAGAACTTTCTCAAGGCAGCTTGAGCTGAGCTACAATCTTTCAGCCTCTTTAGACTTACACTGCAGTATCACTAAATCTCAACTGAAGTTGACACCTATTTCAGTAACAGCTAGAGGAAGAATGAACTTTGTAAAGAGCTGTGCTCAGTCTTTGTGTGCCATGGCTAGAACCCAGTCCAGTGAGTAAAAGCAACTTTACAGGTTCTACTACCGAGGCATATACTGAAGATTAAAGTAGGTTGGCCCAGAAGATGGATGAGGGTTTTGTTGCAAAACTTAGTGAAAATAAGGAAGAAATCACATGATCCCCTACATGGTAATACTGAAAAACGTCCTTCAATCAGAGGACTTTTTAACTCAGTCCAATCTGATTCAAGTACAGGAGCATTTTAGGGAATAGTTGGAAGCTAAGAGGCACCCCTGCTTTCATTTAGGGAACTATGATGGGTATTATGTTTATTTCAGGAATACAGGAAGTGTACTTACTTTGCCATTTTTTTCATGACTCCAAGATCTCTTCTTTGGATCCACTGATTGAACTACTTGAGAGGTAGTTGCCACCTTGAAAGTTTACACTGGGTCTCCTAGGAATGAGCTAGAAGAGTTTGTCAGGATACATTATGACTTCAGATTCATTGCATAGGTATTCACTTACTTGAGATAAGGTGGTAAGCTCTGGTTTCATGCAAAGGGTTGCTGTCCTTAAGGATGGATATCAGATTTACCCAAAGAAAGTGAGACACTCTCATTTACCTTACTTGCTGACCTTTCCTGTAGGAGGAAATATACTTTTTCACAAGGTCAAGACTCGTTATGTGCACATGACATTAAGTGACCAGAGGAAATTACCGTCTTCCTTATCTGTCAGTTTTGTTATATGAAGTCTGAATCGGAAAACAAAGTGTGCGCCAAATTTCTCCCAAATGACCACTTTTTGGTTGCTACTAATTACCAGTGTAAACAGATACCATCACTGGTTTCAAACCTAGAACTTCTTTCAAGACTTGCACTCAAATTTGATTTGCTCACTCCTTACACATCAGCTTAGAGTCTTTTATTATTGAAATAATAAAAGGCAAAACATATTTGGTTACTTTATTTTCATAGAATGCAGTATAACAGTTATAATTATTGTAAGTTGGTCATCTGGATTGTGTCCTGATGGCAGTACTTCATGAAGTTGTTAGCAGAGGTAAGTGTCAATCTAATCATTTAATCATGACCGAGTCTTTTTCAAGCCAACTGCTCAGCAGAAGTCTAAAGAGCTGGCCGTTCATCTTAATACAGAGCAGCGCAGTGCAGTTTGGACCTTGCTTTCTTAATCTGCAATCCCATACTCTATTGTTGTCATATGTTCAGTAATGTCTGTAATTCAGGTTTTTGCATTCCTCAAGAGTCCCAAGGCCTGAACCAGTTATACTATCTGATTTGTTATGCTCGTAGATCACTGGCCATTTCTAGCAGCTGCACCAGGTGGATCAGCTTTTCAGTGACCTTGGCAGATTGCTTAAACATATGTTAGTCCTTTCCACTATGATAAATGAGAATCTTTCTGGCATAGGGGTAATCAGAATTTTCTTTTCAGTAATTTTGCTGATTTTATGAAAAGTCAGGAAGCTGCATATGGCCACCTCAGTTGTGCACATTGAAAAGGTGTAGAGGGGTTGGCAAGGCCTAGGAGGTATGAATGACTGGCTCTTATTTCCCCAGTTGGCTAGCACTGTGTAGAAATATTTTACCTTTATCAAGCCCAATCCAAAGTGGGTAGCATGATCATGTTACTATGACTCCCTGCATGTACTAAAATTTAGAGGTTGTTCATGTTACTAGCCCTTGAATACTTTTCACATTCAGGTTGATTTTACTAACGAGTTGATTTGCTGATAAGTAAATTCATTTGACTTGGCACAAGGCCATGTAACTAGCATGATGTAAATGGATTCATCATACCTCTGTTTATATATTTGGATTATAGATAGGTTCTGTGGTATATACACAACATGAAAAATAGCTTGCTGATGGGGGGCTCCAGCATATTTAAGAATAAGAATTGTACAAATGCTCTTAATGACTTGACTCCCAGACCATTAATAAGTTAAGACTAATGTGTAAATGTTTGCTCTGCTTTTAAGACTTCATGAATGCTAACTTTCTTCGCCTGGATTTTACGAACATATATGTCATTTTGCACCTTGCCTGGAATAAGACAGCAGTATCAATACCAACATCTTAACTTTCTCTTTGCTTAGACTTAATATGGGATTTGTTTTACTTCAGGGATGACCTAGTCAGCATTTCCAAAGGCTTTCTACTGATGTACTGGGTCCCTCTGCATCTGTTAAGGAACTATCTCTTTAAAGACCATAAAAGAAAGCAAGTGGAATAAAAGGTTTAGAAGATTCTTGTTATCCTTTACTGTCTGACCAGTATGCTTTCTGTTTTTTGTCTAATATTTTTAAGAGGTGATCTGTTTTTCTTTGGTGTTTCATGAAAAATAGCAATGTTTTGGAGTTTGTCTTTTTTTAAGGCTGTTTGCTCCAATTAGAGTTCCACACAATTTTATAACATTTTTCAGATATTTGAAGTTCCTCTTCAGTCTGTCATATTGCCTCAGGCAAAATATTCTCTAGGGTCTTCCACTTAGTACTGTTTATCTAGTTAACTCTATTTAGAAAAAGCTTTCTTATAAGATAGAAATTACCATTTGAATGTTTTTTTAATGATAGCAGCATTTGAATTAATGTTATAACTCTTGAAAGAATTATTAATCTTCTATTTTCATGTATTCATGAATGTTATAATGTAAACTTCAAACTTGAATGGTTTTGTTGTGTGCCTATGATTGATTCATCATATCCTCAGTTCACCTTGGCCTTTCATCTCTGAAGTCTCTTCATTTGTTACTGCAGATCTTTTCTCACCATGGTTGGAATCTTGACTTTTCCTTATTAAATTTAAGGAACTTTACCCTGTATGGAGGGATCAGGCTCTTTAAGCCTGATATAGTTTCACTCCAGCATGGAAAAATTTATTTGTTCATGGAAATATCTTACAATACAGAATTTTTCTTCTACCCAGATCCCAGAACCTCCAGGGAGATTGAATATTGTACAGTACTGGTGTATTAAAATCTCCCATCATAACCAAATTATATTCAATATAAATTCCAGCTAAGTGGTCATGGTCTTTTTCTTTTCCTTTATATCTCAGGTGCCTACATGGGTGCCTTTAAACTAATCCTACTGTTATTTTCATATAAAGCTTATCTCTATTTCCACAAATACTAAAGCATGTTGCAAAGTGGCTACACAGCAATATAGTATGTTTGTTTGGTTCCAATATAGGCCTAACTTTCTGGAGCAAAATCTGGAGATCCCAGAAATGAATCATGTAGCTTCTGGTATGAATATTGATATGTGTTATGAGCATTTTGATTCTTTGGATAGTTCTTAGGCTGGTTCCTTTATTCTTTACGTGGAAGGTTTAGGTTCAGCTTATACTGAAAAATTGTATGATTAAAAAGCTCAAGAGATGGGGGTTCCATAAGTGTTGAACACCTTCCTTACACTACTGTATATAAATAGATAATTATAAACCAGGTGGTTTGGTAATCTTTTCAGGCCATTTTGAGAGGTTTTGAAGAACTTGTGCTTTTGAATTAGTATGTTGCTTCATATAATTGCTTTACAGGATCCTTTGGCCTTGATGCCAAGACACTAAAGTTTCTGGCCCTATAAGTAGTTTACTGAGACATATTTTCTAAGGAGACCTTTGGTTTTGTCATGGCATCCTATATGAAAGATGTCAAAGGTCCTAGATCTTTTACTGCCTGTTTGCCCCATAGACAATATGATGCAAAGAATGTCTTTTTATGAAAACTTTGTTCCTTATGGCTTTGGACGAAGAGTGGGTGAAATTCATTCATTGTTTTCAGCTTAAAAGTCAGAGGGATCTTTGGCATTCAACAAATATCTTTGCTTAATGATTCCACTAGTTAGATATGATCGACCTTCCTTGAGTGACTTTGAGTACGCTGCCATCAGAAAAGGATGGTCCGAAACAGGGGTCATTTTTCATCAAGGATAGGTCCTTTCTTAAGTTTTCCGTATGTGTTTTTGTCCTTCCTCCTTCACGAGAGTATATGCTCAGATACTCATAGGGCTTTGTTCAGTGGGGAGAATTTTAGGTTTTGAAGGATAAATCACTTTCCTACTTTGCACAGGAGTCCTGTAAGCATTCATTTATATTGCCTTCCCTTCCTTCCCCTTTTTCCTTTTCAAGAAACCATTTCTTTATTCAGAAAACAAATAGGCCTAAGACACAGGCGCCAGTGGTTAGTCAAGGATATGGGGAGAATGAAGACTTAGCATCACCTCATCTCTACACTGTGATGTATTCAGTCTAGGTGGGTTGCTGGAAGGTCATTGTGTCCTATGAACATTCACCTGCCATCCTCATGTGATTTATTATGGTTGAATGGGTTGAATCATCCTGGATGCACCTCATTTTGGAGGTAAGATTTAAAAAAAAAAAAAAACCCACCAAGCAAGTGCTCCCTCAGATACTCACAGTGCTTTGCCTGTGGTAGAGGAATGACTTCTCACCCTCCAAAACCTACAGTTTATAATACATATACTCTTATTATATATATCTAAGGTAAAGGGATTTTTACTTTAGGTTTTAGGGTTTTCATTTAAAGATTTTTGGTTGATACTTGTAACTCATGTTAAGAGTGATCTTGAAGAATGTGAGCTTCATTCATCCTGATTTTTGTATGGTTATTTAGGTTATAAAGGAAAAGACATAGATTTTTTTCTTAAATGTATGCTAGATATGTTAAGTTGAAGTGTGTTTATATTTGAGGTTTTAAGTTTTCTGTAAAGAACTTTGGTTAATTTAGTTCCTCATATTAAAGCAGAAAGGTAAACTTAAATGGGGTCAATTTCAGTCATCTTATGTTCTTACTGCATAATTAATAGCTAAGTGTATTTTACCTGAAAATATAACTTAATGTTATTTTATAGAGATCTTGAATGCATTAGTTACATATATCAAGGAACTTAACATTGAACTGTGAATACATATTTTTCAATGTTTCTTTATTGATACTTCATCGTAATTTTTCCTTGCATCTTTCAAATGGGCATTGTGTTGGCTGTCCATGTTGTGCATGATCCCAGTTTATTGTTCATTTACTAGTATATTTTGATTTACCTATTAATCATTATCGTGCTTTTATTAGGTAAAATAAATTAAATGTGTGACACTGAGGACTAAAGGTGGATTAATATTACAGGGCAGTAAAGGTAAGAAGCCAGAAATAGCTTCCGTTTTAGCTCCTTATGATGCAACAAGCAGTAATCAGCTTAGTTTACAACGAGGACAGCTGGTTATGATCCGCAAGAAGACTGCATCAGGCTGGTGGGAGGGAGAACTGCAGGTACAAATTTTTTTTATGAAGTTTAAGTGAAGAACAGATTATATAACCATATGCTCAGTGAATTGACTACCGAGAAGTTCCCTGTACTCCTTCCCTGTGCAGTTCATTTTAGTTCCTCCCTCTGTACAGTTAGATATTACGTTTTTATTAACATTATGATTGAATACTTAGTATATGAGGGTAATATTCACAGAATTTCCACTGGCTGGCAAAGTGTGGTGCCTGAATGTTGATATATGTCTCAGACTGGTAGATATATGGAAAGTGAATGCATAGTCTTACTTTTGAAGGACTGTTTTCAGATACATATAGAAATTTTATTTCCAGGCTAAGGGCAAGAAACGTCAAATTGGATGGTTCCCTGCCACTTATGTAAAGGTTTTGGGGGGATCTTCTCGTTCCACACCAGTCTCAATGGAGCTGACAAATCGCGAGGATGCACCTCCAAATGATGTTCAAACCCCACCAAGTGCACCCACCTCAGTAACACAAGTTACTATTACTCCACCTACTGATGAACCCATGAAAGGCCCAAATGATGCTTCAAATGGTAAGAGTTCCATCCTGGAAGAAGTATTGCTTTTGTTAGAGTAGGTGGTGATATGAGAGAGTAGTTTCAAATAATGGTAAAAGTGCATGATGGCTGTTTAGTGTCACCTTGGTTATTTGATACTTTAATGGATGTGGAACTCCTTGAGAATGAGGCTTGGATGTAACTGTAAAGCTGGACTGTGCTAGATCAGATCATAAGGTGCTACAGTTGATGTATACAGATGATAATTTTCTGTTAGGTGAATCAGAGGGAGAGCTGCATAGAGTGGTAGGCTACTTAGTTGATGTGTATGGGAGGAGGGCATTGAAAGTAGATGCAAATAAAAAGATTCTTGTATTTAGAAAAGATTATCGTTCACAATGTAATATTGGTTTGAATGTAGAAGAATGAGAAGTTGTTAACGTGTTTGCATGTTTTTGACTGTTGGTCATTAAGGATTCTTTGGAGAAAGCTGATGGTGAGAATAGGGTCATGAAAGGCAGAAGAACTTGGGTTATCTTGAAAATTTGGGTTAACAGAAAGAATTTAAATGTTTAGAATCCGAGAAGTATGCATAATGAATTACTTACCCCATCTATAATGTATAGATGTGAGAACATAGATTTTTAGGTCCGTTAAGAATAGTAGAGGTGGATAACTTGTTCTTGACACTTCCTCGCTCATGCGGGAAATGATGAGCATGTATAAAAAAAATATTATTATTATTATTATTATTTTGTTTTTATTACAGTATTGATAGTATTTTTGTTATGTGAGTTTCTCTTTTGATTGTATAGGGAATAGGACCCCATACATTATTTTTCATTTGGTATGGGAAATATAGTTGCAGCATTAGTACAGATTTAGTATTATTTGCAAATGTGTGATATTTCAGGAGGAATAGGACATGAGATTGTGGATGCAGTGTGGAGGGAATTTGGTTCATTCATCAAGTCCCATGCTGCAACTCTGACACCACCTACAACTCTTGGATCAGTTGCTGCTTCTCTCACCTTCTGTTTAGGTCGAGAAATTAACGGCCCAACCTCAGGACTCAGTGAAGCTGCTTCTGCCTTGTTTATTTATTTCATGACCAATGAGGCTGTGAACTCGGTGTAAGTAGTTGATTTCAAGAATTTTCACTTTTGTTGCTTTTACTGCGGTAAGTTTTTGCTTGGTAGGATTGATTGTGATGGTATGAACCAGAGTGACTTACCTGTCCACAACATATTTATAATATTTGTGGTGACTGGTTTTTTGGAAACCTTCCATACTAAGAGTTAAAATCAGAAAAATATTCATTTATTTATACAAAACTTGGGAAAGCTGGTGCAGAGATAGAGTATGGTGGCTAAGGTGTGGTGGCTAGTGATAAGCCTGTTTGTGGATGATACTGTGACGTTTGCTGAGAATGAAGAGGAGTTGCAGAAGGTTGTTAAGTGTGTTTTATGATGTGTATAAGCGTAGGCAATTGAAGATGAATGCAAGTAAAAGTAATGGTGTTTGACAGGAAGCAGAGTGAGAGTATAAATTTTTGCAAAGCCCTATAGAGTGAGAGCAGAAAGTGTACTAAACTGTGTTATAGATATGGGGGGAGAAAGACTGGAAGAGGCGAGAGAATTTAAGTATCTGGGAGCTGTCTTGGGCACGTTTGGTGATGTGGAAGGAGAGATAAGGGAGAGAACAGTACAGGGTAGAAGAGTCATTGGGTCCCTTAACAGAATAATGAAGGGTAGAGGTGTAAGTATGGAAGTGAAGAAA
>JAUTYZ010133218.1:0-11226 GCA_032273725.1 Panulirus interruptus
TTTGGTCACGTCCCACTGCCATCATGGTGTATGGGTAACGGTCAGACTGAAATAATATTTGCCTGTGGTAATTGTGGTTGCTGGTGACATCAGGCATCTATAAATACCCAGATGGATTCATGCCTTGCAGTTCAAAGGAGGGCTGGAAAAGGCTAACCATCCATTTGCATTTGTACAAGTTTGATCCTTGAGGGCATAATGCACCCAAGACCTTAGCACCTTTCTTTTACCCTACATATGAGCTAAGCAAGGATTTGGTCCAGAAGGCTCAGGCTGGGGTGTCTGAATATCTGTGGCTGGCGAAACCTGAATATTCTAACGTCACTGAAAGAGGAAGTGGGTAAAATACTTCGGAAACATCCAGGATTAGTTTAAGGGCAAGACCAAGAAAAGGGGTGAGAAAAGAGCTGCGGCAATGTGTTAAAGTACAAGTAAATTCAAGACTAATGCGGGGTAGAATGAAAGTAGACCGAGTGATGAGTGACTGTTAGAGTTGATAGACCTGGTAGCGAGAGAAATAAAGACAGAAGTGTTTCTAGTGAGTATACGGTTGAGTCCTTTGGCAATGATGAAGGTGATGGAATGTAAGGGTGGCTGACGTAGCAACTGAAGGTATAATAGGAGTGCATGGGGTCCTCAGCAGGAGTAGATGGAATTGGGGAAAAGCTTGTCGAGTTATGTGCTGAGTGGTATGATAATTGGAAATACTCTTGAAAACGTGCTCATACTAGTATACATGGATAAATACAGTTGGGGATCAACAAGCACTATTCGATTTTAAGTGATATGTGTGCAAAGTTGAAGGATGTAAAGGTTTCAAGAAGGACGGCAAGTGGAATGTATGATCATTTCTTAATGGAGGTAAGTGTAAATGCTCATGGTGGTATTAGGAAAAGAGGAAATTTCAAGTGTGTGGAAGAAGTGATGAGAGTGAGCAAGCTTAGAAAAGTGGCCTTTGTGCAGAGATCCCCAGAGAGATTGAGTAATGAATGACATAGGGTGGTACTAAATGAAACAAGGGGAGTGGAAAGTATTTAGAGAAGCAGTGCTTAGATGTTTGTGTAAAGTATGTGGTATGCAGAAGGTGGGATGTGGATGTATGAGAAAGGGTAGTGAGAGATGTAGTGAGGAAGTTAAATTGCTGGGGAAAAAGATAAGGGGAAATGTATGGATATTGTCTGCAGAGAAGGAGTGAATAATTGCAAGGAATACAAAAGAAAGTGGCAGAGGAAAGTTTTGGTAGTTAAAAGAGGGGATATAAGAGAAGGGGGTGAGAGGATATCGATGAACTTCAGAGAGAATAGAAAAAAAAACGCCTTGGAAGGAGTTGGAGTGAATAAGACAAATCGGGGCATCTGTGAAGGTGAATAGGTAGGGCACAGGTAATAGAAAAAGATGCGAAGAGATGTAATATTAAAGTATTTTGAATGTTTCAGATGATAAGGTGGCAAATGTTTTGTGTTTAGGATAACGTGGCATGCAGAGTTAAAGTTAAGGCAACTGGTGTAATGAGGACAGAGGAGATAGAGACAACCTTGAGTAAGATGAAGTATGGCAAAGCTAGCTGTAAGAGTAGATGGGTTTGCAGTCGGATTTCTCGGCAAAGAGAATGACAGTGCTATTGATTGGTTTGTCAGGCTATTTGACATTTGTATAGCTCAGAGTGAGGTGCCTGAGGACTGACAGAATGCATGTATAGTGCCCATACATAAAACAAAAATGGGAAAACAATGAATGTTTGAATTACGTAGTTTTACGCCTGTTAAGTGTAGCTGGTACGGTGTATAGGAGAGTGGTATGATTAAGAGGGTAGTGGCATGCACAGAGCATCTGACTGAGGAAGAGCAGTGTGGCTTCAGGAGAGGCAGAGGGTGTGTAGACCAGCTGTTTGCTTTGAAGAGATTGTGTGAGAAATATTTTGATAAAGAGAGTGAACTCTATGTCATTGATGGATCTGGAGAAAGGATGTGATAGGGTAGATGGAGAGGCCTTGTGGAAGGCTCTATGAATCTTTGAGGTAAATGGGAAGCAACTAAATGCAATGAGGAGTCTTTAGTAGAAGAGTGAGGCATGCATGAGTAAGAAGAGAGGAGTGCCCACCTACCTGTGAGAAACTATGACAAGACTTTGTCAAGATGGCATGGCTAGCACATAGCACTCACTGCATGTCTTGCCTGTTTAATTTTTTTGCTTCTCATGGCTACTACCTAATTTGAATAATGATTAGTTCGAGGCTTACAGGGACTGGTTTCAGCCATAAATCTAATCTTCTTTTAAATGTTTCTGTAGTCACTCCATAAATTTTCTTCAGTTACCTTTGGCATTGCAATAAGTAATCTCTCAAGCTTTTTTGCAGGACACTCATACAATTTTGTCTGATATCTTGTTAGTATGTTTCAAGGGATTACTCCCAATTTCTTAATTCTGAATCTTCCTTGCTGAGATGCTTTCAGTTTTAAATCATTATTCATTGTTCCTTCTATTTGCTGTCATGCATATATTATCATGTAGCTTTCTCTTCTTTCAGCCTCATGGTAATTCATATACATCAGTTTAGCTTGTGAATTTTCGGTAATTCTTTCCATCTGTTTAATTGGAAACCATACACTACAGCAGTATTCTAATTTCATTCTTATATATTGAATGAACTTTTCATCTGTAGCTATCTGTCTCTCTCTTTATTTTCCAGGTTTTTCAGTGCTAACAACCAAGTTATTATGGCTATCAATAACAATCCTCAAGCAAAATACAGAGAGCATTAAATTCCTACTAGTACTAATTTTACATACCCATATCAATGATGGAGAAGCCAAAAACTGTGTATGACTACCTTTTGCAATCACAGATAACAATGGACTTCTATCAAATGACATCATTCCAGTTACCCTTCTTTTTAAACCTACCCCAAGTGCAAGAAGAAACAAGATCCTTTATGCCCTCTTTACATTTAAATGCAATCAGCTTTCTCTCGTATATGTTTTGACAAGATGACTGAAAGTATTTGAAAGTGAGCAGCTGGGTGCAAATGTTGTTACCGCTGGTGTTTTTCATGTAAAATCTGCATATACAGCCTGCTTCAGAGCACTTGATGACTGATATCTGTGATACTCATGATCTTATTCATGGTCATGATGGATCTTGATTTTGGGCTGACTACATAAAACTTTGAGAGGCTTAAATTAAGTGAACCATACATACAGATAGTATGAGATCAATCAGGAATAATTGCAATATGAGAAATCTGTTGGCCCGTAATGAAATATGCAGAATAAATGGCATACACTCTAATTTAGCCTCAGTTGCTACCTCTTCTGTAGATTTAACTCAGGTAATAGGGAAAGGTTGGCAATGAGATCTCACGTCTCTGTTGCAGGAATCAGTTACTGAAAAAACTGTAGGTAAAGGAGAATTGTATACCAGGGCTTTCTTGGGAAAGACATGTTATTACTAGTTATTAAAGTGTACTTTCCTAGAAATTAGGCAGAAAACAGGGAAACAAAAATTGGATTACATGGAGAAAATTGGTGCTCAGGAAACTAATGTTTGCATTCTCAAGTTATTCAATGCAGCCTCAGGCAGCACCATCTTTCAGATCAGTTTTATTTGCAGAAATGAGGTCTTACATAGATTTCCTATGATAGTTGTGTGCACATCAATCAAGGCACTTCGTCCAAGCAGAGGCTGGACCGTGTAATAACCTATTTGTAAGGTATGGGGGAAAGTTCTACACTTGTAGGATTCTATCTCTTAAACCTTCTTTATCATCTCATAGATTTTTTTAATATCTGTATGCTGCTGGTATTTACAGTTTTATCACTCTGCCAAATTATTGCCATAAGGGTATGCTACATTACATATGAGCATTAGAGCATAACACCTGATCGTTCCCTAAAGGGTTAAACTAAACTATGGGTCACTTCTTGTTCTGGTAGATGAAAGATCAGTTCCCCAAAATGTTTGGTATGACTTTCACAACATGAGAATTGGAAAATGTATATCAGGATGCTCTCATGTTCATTGTAGCCTCCTCCCAAACAGATAGTTCCTTTGGGTACCTGTATGTGCAATGAAAGAAGGGAACTTTACCCTCTTAGGGTGCAATCTCTTAAAATTCCGTAATCATAATACAATAGTCTAAATTGGTTAATACTGTCTGCATTTACAATTTGCTGTCAGCTTGTTCCATCTAACCACAACTCTGCTGATATGTAAGTATATCTCAATTTTCTTTTGTAACTTGATTCTTATGTGTTTTCTGCTATGTCATCTAGTCAACTTAATATTTATGATTTTAAAGAAATGCTTAATATTCATTTCATCAAATCTGCTCACAGACTGAAACATTATCTCTCTCCCGTCTTCAATGGCTCATAGCCTCTCCCTGTAGCTTAATTCCCGTAATTCTAGCACCTACTTTGCCTACCTTTACACAGTTTTCCATATCAAAATTTCCCCTCAAATGTAGTGACTAATCTGGAGCTGCATACTTTAGTTTCAGTTGAAAATATGTTATCAATACTTTTATGTACATCATGTCCTGTAGTGCAGTTTTCATGCTGACTCAAATAATTTACTCCCTAAACAATCCTTCACATTTAGTAGAGATGCACTTTATCAGCTATATATCTGACCACATCTGGGGTTTTCCTGGGTTTCTTTGGAGGTTATGTTAACAGAAATTGCAGTAGCTTTGTGACAGAGCCATGTAGTACCCCATTGGTTACTCTTACCCAGTTTAAGAAATTACCCCAATGCATGTCCTTTGCTCCCTTCCATTTAGTTAATTTTTGATCCACTGAAAGAGCCCCCTTCTGATACCTGTATAGCCCAATTTTTTTTATGAACCTCCTGTAGGGGTTCAGTGTCAAAGGCCTTCTAGCAGTCCAAAAAGACACAGTCCAGCTGCTCATCTCAATTGTTGATGCCAGTTTTTACTTTGGTAAATAAATCTCAAAGAATTATGCATATCTCCTTCCCCCAGAACCCATACTGTCTCTACTTAGGTAACATCTTTGCATGTATTTATCTATTTCCTGATTATCTTCAATGCTTACCAGACTATGCTTGTCAGATGTACCAGACTGTAATTTCATGCAATTCATCTATCTCCTGTCTTAACACTTGGATGAACTGATGACAAAGCTCTCATTACCCAAAGAACGTAGTAGACAAATTGATGACAAATACATTGTAATGGCCTTTGAAAATTCACAAAAAATCCATTCATTCATTGATTATTTTTCATTATAGTTTAAATAATGTGTGAGATGTTTCCCATTCTCTGTGAGTAGTGTGCATGTGTGTGGTGGCTTGGAGGCAGACCAGCACTCATTAAGCAGTACCAATTGTTCTCTGCCAAGCATGATAATACATCATCATCATCTCTCTCTCTAAGTATTCATTGTTTAGCATATATAGAATAATCACTTGCAAACAAATGCATGTTGAAAAATATAATTTATGACTGATGATAACAACACATATTAGAATAGATTGTAAACAGGCAGCTGCCCATTTCACTTGGGTATGGGTCTAGAGGGACATGCTGGTTTTGGTAAAGTTTTTAAAATGGGTATAGTGTTTGCACTCTTGCATTCCCTTGGGAATGATCCCTATTACATTAAGTTTTTAAATGACTTAAGCAATAAGTCATGTGTTTCTGTACATTCTTTGAGTATTTTAGGCAAGATTTCATCAGGGCCATATGCCTTATATGAATCAATAGCCTATGCAATGAAACTGAAGGGTTTTGATTCTGCTCTGGCTAATGAAAAGGTGGAGGAGGAGTTACCCCAAATATGTGAGCAGTGCTCCATACTGGGGCAAATAAGATTCTTGTAGATATGAAATAGCTGCTAACGAGAAATAATTGCAGCACCTATAAAATACACCAATTTGGGAAACATATTTTGTAACAATGATTCTGTTGGGTTTTTATGAGAGAAAGGAGGATATGGTACAGCCCAGGGTTTCTCAAACTTTTTTGGCCTGTGGCCCATTTTTAGACCTCATGTACTGTTAAGGTACCCCAAAGTCTAAAATTCGGGGCTTAGAGTTTGAAAGGAGGGTGTGTCATCTACAAGTATCACTCTTGCCAGATATCACCTCACCAAAACCTTTAGAATTGCTTTCAGATATCTTTTAATTAAAACCTCCAATATCTTTTAAACACCTTTATAATCCTCAGAATATATGAAATATTTTTTCAAATGGTGATAATTACAGTCTAGGCTGCCTGAATTAGTGCCTCAAATGGTGTCTGAAAAAATAAAATTAAAATTTGTGTGGCACCCTTAGACATGCACTGTGGCCTCCAGACATATGCTGTGTCCCCCTAGGGGGCCATAAGGCCCAACATGTTAATGTTATTGCAGGGATGAATTGTTTTAAAACTAAAGTGGGAAAAGAGTGACATCACAATCTAGTGTACAGGAATGAAGTGAGAAAGGCATGTTCAGCATGAGGAGGGGAGGAAAAATGTGTTGAATTTTGTTGAGTGGAATCATCAGCACAAGAAAGAATAGGGTGAGATGATGGAGAGAGATCATCAGTGGAAAGAAGAAAGAGAGTAGGTGATAGAAAAGAACCCTGAGGGACACCACTGTTGGCAGAATAAAAGGGGAAGTTGCTCCATCAATGACTGCTGCAGTGCATCAGCTAGAGAGAAAGCTATGTATTACAGAACAGAGAGAAGCAGAAGAGTCAAAGGAAGGAAGTTAGGGAAGCAAAGACTTATGTCACACCCCGTCATATGGTTTGGAGATGTTGAGGGCCAAATGACTGAGAGATGAGGACCACGGATAATACACATGGACAATATCACTGATAGACCTTGTACTGCAAAAGCTATATTGATGATTAGAAAGGAGGGAATGGGATTCTGAGTGTGTGAAAAAGTGAATGAACGAGAGTTTTAATGACTTTGGAGACAGCAGAAGTGAGCGCAGTGGGGTACTAGTTGGAAGGGTCTCCTTTCTTAGGGATGGGATACATGAAGGCATGTTTCCAAGAGGAATATATTTGAGTTTTGAGACAGACGAAATAGGCAAGCAATGATCGGAACTAGCTCAGAGGCACATTTTGTAGGTTTAGAGGAGGTATGCCATCTGAGCCATATGACTTCTCCACTTGAAGACAGCTATGTACTCAAAAGATCCCACACAAGGAAAGTATAGGAGAGGACATTGGTTCAAGAGGAGGAGATGGTGAAGAAGGACTAGATGTAGAAACATCCAAAGTACAAAGACAAGAGAATAAGTCACCAAAACAGCTGGAAAGTTAGCTAGCAACTGATCTGGTCTGAAGAGAGGAGGAAAGACTGAATTATAGAAGATATTGGAGATGCTTTTGGTTAAGAACCAGAAAGATTTATCAACAGAAAAAGAAGTCAAATCAGAACCCTTTCCTTTATGAAGGTGTGCTTGACTTTATGAAGAATGCTTGACTTTATGAAGAACAGCTTTGCAATGATTCTGAGCAGAAAGGAAAACAAAATGGCATTCAGGGGAAGGGAAGAGTGTCATGGACTGATACGATCTGACAATAATGTGAATGGCATCATAGCAGGAGCATTTAAACCATAATTGAGGGGGAAAGATCTGGTATAAAGAATGTATGACTTCACCCCAGTCAAGATAACCTTTGTTATATGGAGAGCACAGCTGTGGCCATCAGGGCCAGTAAAGCAGTACCTGTCCCAAGGAATGTCAGTAAAGAAGTTGCACATGGCTGACAGCTGAATTCTCATAAAGTGCCAGTTTTAGCATTTTGAAGCGGGATAGGGGGTTTTATGTTATTGATAACTAAATTTCCATAATTAGTCTTCATTCAGTAATAAAATATACATTAATCACTGACATTAGACATACAGCAAGATTGAATTTGTTATAAGGGTCCCCTGAACCCTTACATTTCACAGTACTATAACACAAAACCTCACGAATTCTCAGTAGTGATGGAACAATGTACTCTGAATCAAGGAGACACCCTTGATAACTTTGAAGTATCACTTTAATCCCTTAAGAGCCTGACTAATACTAAATGTTTTGATTGAGATTTACTTTTCCCCTTTCTCTCCAACTTTTGATGCTATTAAAATGTTTTTTGTATAACTCTAGATACATTCCCATATTCTTCTGTCATTCCTAATGAAACTGAGAACCGTCTTATAGTCTTTGATCTTCATGTGAAAGAGCATAGATTCCTCACATCTTTCAGTCTGGATTTGCTAGATGACATTCCTCATTTACTTCTTAACTTATATATCAAGAAAGAGAGCCTCTGTAGATGATTGTATACTCTCTTCTTTCACATCAAAGAAGAGTTTCTGTTAATTTTTCTCCTTATCTAAGATTTTGGGATAAAAATAGCCTAATTTTTGCAACTTAATCACTGATGTGGTAATTCAACATGGATTTTTCTGATGATCTCATTTTAGAGTGTGATATCTTTAATTCCCAGTAGTATTAGAATAAAAATAATGATACCACTAAAAATTACTTCATATTTGCATGCCTTTCCCACTTTAGTGAGGCAGCATCAAGAACAGATGAATGAGCTTTTCACAGAAAAGTTTAATAAAAATAATACTACTACTAATAATAACTTTATTTCAGAATAACATCCATATATACAAAGTATTTAAAAACAACATGCAAATACAAACAGATAACAACTGCTGTAAGCTGATCTCTTGGTTAATGCACTAATCACACCAGCTGTTATCACTTGCAAAAACAAAGGTACATGTTTAGGGCATGCTCGGTTTGTCCTGACATACCCTGCACTTTGGAGATAGCAGGAGAGCCTTATTTTGCCTTAGAAATATGATTAGAACACTGTCTGAATTTCCAGTTCTCTGCATGAAACTATGGATGTTATGGTTGAATATAGACTTTTCTTTGCTTTACCCTACATATAATGATTAAACATAGCCTCAAAGTGCTCCTGATGACCAGAGGTAGGCTTAGGATCCCCACGCTCCATGATAACTTTCTCACACTCTTCTAGTGTAGCTTCCCCAGACACCATTCTTGCACCCAATCCTGAGTTCCATGATACATATCGAGCCTGTGAATCAACATAATATCAAAAGGGAGTCAGGACGTTGTTGAGCGAATTTTGTTGCAAGGTCATTTGAGAACTTCCGTCATATGTGACTGATTCATCCTATAAACATACATAGCCTGAATACAAGGGTACATTCCTCTCAATCATACCTCTTTATGTTAAACACAAATATTCAGCCCAGACTTAAACATTAGGGGTGAGGAAGAATATATCAGTTTTTAAAGTGATGGCAAACCAACCTCAAAGGATGACAGAATGAAGGAGTTGGGAAATAAATATAGATATACAAGTTCAAAGTCTAGCAAAGGGCAAAAAGAAGCAGAAAATGAATCAGCTAACCCTTAAGTTGCCACTGGACTTAAACTCCTTCAAGAATCATCTCATTTAATCTCTAACACTACATCCTTTTGATTTTTCCTAACCTTAATTAACCATTCCTTTGTTCTCCCTACATCCCTATCAGCTTTCTATCTTCTGCTGGTATCTCATCTCTTTATTACCCTTCAGCCTTACATAGTCCATTATGCCCTCTTTTCTTCAAGCCATAAATGTTTCTTTTTGGAACAATACCAAAAAGGTATTATACAGTGTCTGCAAAGAAAACCTTGTCCACCTCCCCATTCATTTTCAAAGGCGATGTTACACTAACATTTTAGTATTGTGTCATTTCTCCTTTGGCCTTAATTACTATTTGTAGACATCTGGGCTTGGAAATGGCAAGGTTCCTGAGGTATTCTAGGTCCATGATCGTGGATCCTGAGCGCCCAGTGCGCCTAGAAATCTCAAGTGTACCCACATTTTCTTACTTCCAGGCAAGAATTCGGGCTTTCTCCTCCTAAGAAAGGTAAAAGCCAACCATCTCGAAGCACAGGTGGAAGAAATACAGTACCCAGAAGCAAAATTCCCAAAATAAAGTGGCAGCCTGGAATAGTGAAGAATGAACATCCTTTCCTCAAGATAGCCTGTGGCAAACTGAGGCGGGTTGCTGGTGCTCACACCATTAAAAGCACTAGTCTCAGCGACCAGATGTATGACTATTTCACCCTGAGAGCAGCATATACTCGTACCCACAATAAACCTTAGCTTTGTATCGCCTTCGAAAATATTTGGAGAGGGCAGACAATGTTTTTTGCAGACACTGAACAAAAATTTTCCTAAATTAAATGCACTTCTATATGTATTTCCTATGAACTGTTTGTCATTCTCCTTCATCATTTGTATTTCTTATAATCTCTTTAAATTTTCAATTGTTGTAAATATGACCTCACTGACTTTACATGTTCCCTAACTCTTCCTGCTCTAAAAGTAATATGTGACAAGCATAAAAGAATCAAGAAACATTATTTGAAATGCTACCACTAAAACAAAGAAATAAGCAATGTATTATCTCTAACTATATGAAATATAAAATCCACAAATGACTTACATTGAGAGACTTCCTCAAAACGCCCTCAGAAATTATTTTTGTAGAATTTTTTAGACCTCGGGCAAATGTGTCCATGGCAGCAATGTGGGAAATGAAGAGGTCACGCAGCTCAGTGGACTCACGACGAACCTTAGCATCAAAGTTCAATCCACCAGGTGCAATGCCACCCTGAAATGTTAAAGAGATACATGATCCTCCAGCCTTACTGTACCTTCTCAGTACAAATTATAGTTACTTTATTAAATAAGACATTAAAGTTTACATGGTTTAGTGTGTAATGTTATATATTTATAACCCACATGACCTGAGTCTGAACTTAAGGCAAGACAGGACTGGCAGGGAGTAATTTATTGAAGTATAGTCATAATCATGTCATTCTCATGTTGAGGCTTGACTTTGAGGGAGTAATTTGTTGTAGTATGCTCATAAACATATCATTCTCATGTCGAGGCACTACATTACAGGAGTAATTTATTGCAGTATGCTCATAAACATTTCATTCTGATATTCAGTCCCTATATATCGTACTGTTTTATGTAATGACAACCCCTACAAAAAGAAATGGTGCAAAATATATTACTCTATGAAAGATCAAGGTAGGATATCAATAATATAAAAGCTTTTTTCTACCACATTCTCATGTGTTTTTCTATATCCAATACATCTCTTCTTAGACAATAAAGCCGATCCACATCGGCTTTATTGTCCAAGTTTAAACCTACTGAGAGTGA
>JAUTYZ010133329.1:0-17493 GCA_032273725.1 Panulirus interruptus
ATTTTTGTTACGTAGATTTTCATCACTGTAGATATCAGTCACACATTCCAAGCAATATCCATCTCTGAATTCTCCAATAATGGAAAGTCAGTAATCAACCAAAACATATGCTGCACAACCAAACATGGTTTGGATACCTCAACAGCTATATGCATATGGAAAATATAAATGTACAATACACCTGACTAACTTCTTTCTGCAATATGACAATACGTGAGTCTGGGAAATGTTTATTTCACCATCCTGAATGACCTTATGAGATACCAAACTTCATCCTTCTGTGATAATCTTTTAAAAACAGCAAGTTGCTGTCTTTAAGAAATCTCATATTTTTCAGTAGAGTACAGTACAGAAATTTACGTCTACTGCTGTACCTCTCTAACTGTAAGACTCAACAAAAGCAAAAGTTCTGTACTTATATTCATCCACTCATACTACAGTTTGTAAGTGCCTTACCGTGTGAAAGATCCTGAGTTGCGCAGTAGGTCTACAAAAGCTACTCCTATTACGCCATCTACATTAAGGATGAGATTTGGTTTTTTGCTAGTAGTGATTTTTTCAACTTCCAAAGCATAGTCTAGGAGAGGAGTAGAAGGGAACTCTTTCTTGACAAAGTTCTTGATGATTTCAACCCTTTTATCTGGATTGTTTAGCTGTAAAGAAATCATAATTTTATTTCAAGACTGATTTCTACATTCACTCCAAAAGTATCAAGCTCTGGGAGCTACAGCTTTCATATTCAGTCAGTTATACAACTGAATGTCAAATGTAAGTCTGAACAGCAAAAACAGACTACCAAGCCAACCTCAAATATACGAACCAAGTCACACAAATCATTCCTAATCTCACCACTAATTCAGCTCTTCCACCAAACCACTTTCAGTGTCTCTTGAACACTGTCTGTTAGGTGGAATGAATGAAAATGCATTTCTACTACTTTTTCCAATCAAAATGCACAAGAACAAAAAAACTCAAATATGAAAAATTTTTATGCACATGACATACGGCAAAATATAGGGATTACACAAATCAAGTGGAAAGTCAGTTACTATACAGATGATAGGAAGCAATGTTAAAATGCAGTGTTCTTCAGAATTCAAGAGGTGCAAATAAGTCTTGGACCTTCATCTAATTAACCAATTTACTGATCCATACATCTATTATGGGTAAAGCCCTCCTCTCGGAACACAAAAATCTTCATTTAACATGAGGAAATGATAATGAATGTGAATGACATTCAACTTTTATAGCCCCTTGGTCTGTGGAATGATACTGAGTCTGTTCTGCCTAGAATGCATATGAAGCAGTCATTTTGTGAGAATTATGTAAAGAAAGACTAAACAGTGCATGGAAGGAAGAGATAAACATGCATACTACAGAAGACAGGTGGATGTTTCATTTCTTAATGACACATCATTATAGATTTACTAAAGTACTTATGATACTAAGAACTAGAAGGATGTTCCACAGAACATTTATGTCATCTGTAGTGCACCATAGTCACCAGGGGAGACAGGAATGAAAGGAAAGATAGTTATTGGGAGTTAAATAAGAATTGGGAGAAAATACTGTTTGGAAAATATCATAAACAATTTTATAAACATAAAAATCAAATGAAGTTCCATGTGCAAAGGTGGAATTTTCTTTATCATATAAGCAAGGTAAGTTCAAAGTTAAACCTAACTACAAGTGGCATAATAATCAAACTACAGTTATACGTCTTATGACATTCACATATTTAGATGCTTGGAAATACCTGTAAGAGATTTAATGGGTAACAGATAGTTTTCAAGTTATGAGTAAGATGAAGCTGAATGTTAAAGTGCAACGCCTAACAACAGACACATGAATGATAAATGGACAGACAGTGGATGACAATGAACAAAGTGAGCCCTAACTGCCTGACATGTTATGTAGGTGACACAAAAAAGGACATTTAATAGTCAGGTTTTAAGTAAGATACATAACAGATCTGATCATACAAGTACAATCAGCACCTGACATTTATTAGTCAATGGTCATTACTGCAAGATTCCTCTTGAAGAAGAATAATGATTTACTGACTTCTGAGGTGTGAATCAACTGCTTTAGAGAATACTAAGGACTTAAAAGGATTAATGAGTATGGTTATTATTATAAAAGGAATATGGGATCAAAATATATATACTGAAATACGCCAATACTAAACAAAAAAAGCACATCCACTGCAACAGCTGATTGATCTGGAAATGCAAATTGTGGAGAATATGACATATGAACAATAATAAAAAATCAACTACTATAAGGAGATAATAAATCTTCTGCAAATTATACAAATTAGTTGCCATAAACCTAGAACACACAGAATATCAAAAATCTGTAATCCTTGGGACCAAGAAGTATTCAGATTTTGGAATTTTACACATTTCAGAAATACATGGGTCATAGATTGTGGTATTAACATATTGTAACCTTAACAGAGTGTTTTGTATACCTAATGAATATTTAAATATTATTCATGTGTAATGTAAGCAAATATACACTATATAAAACATTTAATAAACAATTACTGAAATCATTTACTGGAAACTTGAGCTCCAACTCAGCTGTAGTCTTGAATGGACTGGACCATGAATTTCAGTCAACACATTTTTTATATTTTACCTGTGATTCTAGTTGTAGTTGATACTTGAATTAAATTGTTGAGACAATTCTTGAACTTTTATCTATTATCTAGTGTGTAAAAGACTTTTATGCTGGCTCCCAGATAATCAAACGTTTCAATATTTTATATCACAGCAGTACCCATCTTTTACAAAATTCTAAAATACAACGGAAAAGTATAACTGAAAAACAAAACTACTTGCCACTTCATATTAAATAGACAACTTACTGATTTTGTTCATGAAAGTAAAGTGTTTTCCTGTGTCCTTATTTTATTTTCATAATGAAGAACAAAAAATTCACAGCACTTACCGATTTAACCCTATGGCCAATACCCATGATCAGCTGCCCCTTCTTACGCATGTCATTGACAAATTCCATTGGCAGCAGACCCTTATCAAAGGCTTCACTAAACTGACGAGCTGCACCATCTAAAGCTCCACCAAAGCGATCACCCTTAAAGGAATGAGACATAAATGAAGGCATGAAAATGTAGTACAAAAAAATTCTTTATGCTGCTTTTTGTTGGAGGGCGAAAGTCACACTAGACGTCTACTACTTATTAGTAATACATGGTATAACACATTTTTTTTAACTACACACTCTCCCTAACACATAATTATTTTCCATAAATATCAATGCTTCCTATCTCATTACTTTATCTTATTCATCCTACTTTCCCATCTGTACCTTCTTGTATATACCTGCTAAGGCAAACCTCACTCACACATTTATGATGGCAAATGTTTCACTTCCATGATTAATGCTAACATGCAAAATTCTTCAGCAAACATTTAATTATCTGCTTTTGTATCTTCACACCTGAAGCTGAGGTGGTTGTTACCCAAAATACATGGAGAAATGTATTTATGAAACCTAGCTCTGAATGTACGAAAATGTAAGAAGGTACTGGCAGAAAGATAAGGTATATGGTACCTTAATAGTCCTTAGCTGTTACTAATGCTATACATCTTTTCAGATAAAATATATCTGTATTTCAGTATGATGTTTGAAATGTATGGTAATAAAACTTGAGAAGCAGAACATGTAGCATTTACATAAATTATGAATCTTGACAGCTTAAAATATGAGCTGAAATACAAGGAGGGGTAAAACCAGAATTAGGGTGCCTATGAAATCTAGTGTTATAATTCTAAATTCAATATAATGTTAGTGCTCAAAAGAATTACCGTTTCTTTTGTACACAACTGCCTCTCCTACTTTAGCAAGGTAGTGTCACACTAACACTCTCTAACTATTATCTGTCAAGTCCTGAAACCTGAACCTATCTTATACAGCCACAAACTACTCCATGGTTGACTATGAATGCTTCATAGGACCTGGTTTGGCCCACTGAAAGCATGTCACCTACCCTATGCAAAACATTCATCCAATTTCATACTAACCCAAGCTCACCTCTTGCTCTCCTGAATGTTCAAGTCCAAATATCTCAAAGCCAACTCTGCTCCATGCTTCCATCTGTTCCTTTCCCTCTCCCTTGCTCCCTCTATTTCTGATAAATTAACTTAGCATGTAAAGTCAAAAGTAAGAAGAAATGTTATGAATACTGAAGTCTATATTCCACTTTACCACAACAAGGATGGCCTGAGGCGGTGTACTTTACCCATCCCATTACACTGTAAATTGATAAAAGGCAGATTGACAGCTAGGCAGTAGCACTTAAATTGTACCCATCCACAATATAATATTTGTTTATTCTGCTAAACTATATCTGGTGCAGTACTTACTATGGTTAATAATCCAGATACTAAAGAGGAGACCAGATCTTTTCCTGCTCGGGTGCAAACAATGGTGTTGTGTGCACCAGAAACAGCAGGTCCATGATCAGCAGTCACCATCAAACACATCTCAAGGAAAGTGGTTGCATATGGAGGGAGACGCCGCTGGAACCAGAGAAGAGACAGAGTTCCACCAATTCCAAGCCCTGGAAATAAGATGTATATATGTATATGATATCTAGTAAGTTAATGAAGTCATACTGGATGTTTAACATGAGTATTGACCAACAGCTTGTTGTTTTTCCTCACTCAAGAGGTCTTTACAAGAAAACTTTTCATGTGAATTTGAAATCCAAACCTCTTTTCTAAACCACCTCATTCAGGAAGCTACCTTAGTAATCTTTCCAAGTCCATGACTTGCATCTCTTACTGAATGGCCTCATGGAGATGCCATTCCTGTCTGTTGCCCCTAATATTTTTACAACAATCCCTACAGCTTATACAAGGATATCATGGCTCCTTAGGTCTAACAACCTACAAACAGCAAGCTGGATAATGTATCAAAATATAAATAGCACTCACTGCTGTGATTACATACTGGTCTACCTTATCTGCTCACATTAATGACTGTTACCAAAGTAGTGAAGTTACTTTTTAAGCCAACACATTCTACGAAGTTGATTCTAAAGGGTGAAAACTTTAAGTAGTAGTTTAATATACCACTAGCACTTTATCCCTCATATTTGGTATGCAATGCCTTGGCTAAGCAGGCTTAAGCTTTAATTTTTCTTAACTACATTTTTGACTATCATACCAACATTACAGAACATGCAACAGTATTATTTTTTTATCATTCACTAAACAGCCCCCATTTACATTTTCCTTGTTAAAAGAATCCTACAACTCCAGAAGTTGGAGAATGGTGTAAACTTTGATTATTCACAAGAACTACAAACCCCTCAGAAACTTTACTTTCTTGAAAATTCTTGTCCATCTTGACATGAAGGCATCTTATTTCTTCCCTTTAGATCATAAAATTCAAATTCACTCAATACCACATGTCCTGATTTTTTTTTCATTTTTTTTGAGTTAGCTGACATGGCATGGGCAACTGAAACCCTAATCAAGGCTATCCCAGTAACGCTATATATATGTATACCCTAGCCTGAGCCAGGTACCCATTTTATCGACCAACCCCTAAGGGTGGATGAACAGCTGGGTTGACTGTGGACTGACTGCCGCAAACAGAATTCGAACCTATGTGCTCGACCCTGGGTAGTCCGTGGATGCGTCGCAGTCAGGAACACTAACTGCTACACCTCTTAAGTTTATCATCCCTTTGAGTAACGTACAGCCACAATGCAGACATTTTCATCTAATTATGTTAACAAAGAATTTGAACAATGCATAAGTTCAAGAGCACCATGTTCATCACATACAGATTTAACATTAAGACTTGTGATACACTGATAAGGTTGAACATAAACTGCATGAGAGTGGGGGTCACTGCAAGCGAGAAATGTAATCCTGACTCTGAACTGATTAATTCTGTTTTATCACAGTCTATCACCGGGTGAGTTCAGCTTACAAAGATTATTGAAAAGAAAAGCTTGCGACCAAGGAATGATGTTACTACTCCATTCTGTGTTGTTTCCAAATGAATGTTGGTCGTTTCCAAATGCACGTTGGTCCAAGATGAAAAAGAACAGGTCATCAATGGCATATGCTTTAGTGAATGTGTCAGCTACAGACTATCTAAAGCCATCCCAAAATATATAGAACTAAATTAACATTACATGAAATTAATTCTCACTTTCCAAAGCCTTACCTTGTTCCATGACAGCAGATATCGGCATGCCAGCATACAGTAGTTCCTGTCCTCGCTCATCACTGATTGAGGTCATAAATGAAGCTGGCTTACGAATTAAACCCAATTCCTACATGAAAAAGAGAAATTTATCAAATTATGCCACTGATATAAACCAACTGAAAACAAACATTCAATGATATAAAGTCTATCTAAAAACATTCCACTGTCTAAAAAAACCATTGAATGAAAACTCAAATCTATATTAAAATTCTCAGTCTGATATACAATACTACCAAATCATTCATTATAAGATAATGGAATTATCTCCAAGACTGAGTTAAGAAAAGAAGTTTATTCATATCCAAAAAACTGTTCTTAATATCTGGGAAGACTTGCCACAAATACTTAACTGTAATCTTCCACAAAATCTGACAATTATTTTTCTTTTGAATTCAACTTAATTTTTTGGTGTATCCCACTATCAAAAGGTGAGAAAAATTGTAGTTCACTGAGGGGATGGTAAAAGAAAATTTTCAAATGCTGAAAGTGATGGGAAGAATGTGAAAGAAAAACTTCAGAAACTGAAACAGATAACACTTATCACAAAGATTGGAAGATTTGCTTTCATAATTCACAACTCACCCTGGCCCAGCTGAAGTCCATTGGCACTGTTGGAGGAGGAACTTCTTCCTTAGGGACAATGATACCCTCCTGAAGCAAACTTTGATAAACTTGGCTAATCTCCTGTAATGCAAGAACACCAATTATGTATGGAACTAATGTCATAAAGCATTACTCATCAGTGAAAGCATAATAAATTGGCCAAACTTCATTCTATCATAATCAATGCAGTACAAGGGCTCAGTTTAGTTAACAGAGATGTGTATTCATAAGTTTTCTGACTCATTATGACTTCACAAATGAACAAGTCATAGAGATGGAAACTTATGTATTTCATGATATTCTATACGTGTGCAAGATCAATGCCATCCCAAGGATGCATGTTTTCTTCAATCAAACAAGGTGGCACAAGAAGCTTATTTTACTTCAAACCACCTTCCCAAGCTAAAAAGTGCCAAAAACCAAACAACCACAGTTGCAATATTTACAGAAGATTCTGCATTCTAGTTTGTTTATCAAAAGCATTAAGTAGTTGCTTGTTGCCTGCTGACTACATGAAAAGACTAAGGGTTTCCTTAAATTATATACAAATGGGGTAAAGCAAGAAAGAAAGTAACATATATGAATAAAAATATGGTGATAAGTGGTGAAGAAACAGGAAACAGCAAAATTTAGATCAGGCAAAGTATGAGAACATTTGCAAAAAGAAAAACATGAAAGAGAGGCTTCTTTCTCCAGCGCAATAGAGTTACCTTGCCAGAAACTTAATGTGCCTCAAAGAAGAAGTAGAACCTTTCTACTTATCTATGAAGAAGTGATTTTGCCAAAAGGCAGGACCAGCACACAGCGCTCACCACACGTCATGCTTTGATGAATAATACTGTTTGTCTCTGCCACTACACTAATTACATAATTATCATTTCTGGATTCATCTGGGATTGATTTCAAACCATGTAAAGAGCTCAGTTTTAAATGTTTTTATAATTTTCCCATGCATATATCATATTTCTCCCAGCACTTCACTGCATGGTCATTATCATTCTTGCAAGGCTCTAGTATATTTTTGCTTGATATCTTTTTTTGGTAAGTTCTATAGGATTCTTGCAGACTTAATAACTATGTTTCTTCCTTACTGAGAGGCTTTTAAGTTCATAACATTGTACTTTATACCTTCAATTTGTTGCCGTGCAAAGATTACTACATATCTTTCTCTTCATTCTAGGCAGTAAAATTTAATTTCCTTCAGCCTCTCAAGAGAGTTCATTTGCTCCACCTCTTCAATTTTGCTTGTGAGGTGCTTCCAAATTCCAACTTGTTCATTGTCAAATTCCTTGCCTATGTCTATTGCTCCTATACTGTGCAAGAGGGAGGTTGTGGTTGGTTGAAGTCATCTATGTTATGTGTGGTGTGGATGTGGAATAATTTGGTCTAAAGTTATGTTGTGTGGGTTACAATGGGATAATTTGCTTGATCCTGTTTTGGATCAATTTTTTTAAGAGTCTGGATATTGATGACAAAAGTAATAAAGGGCAGTAAGAGGAGGGAGAGTTGGTTGGATTGGGGGTTTTAGGATTGATACTATGCTGGGAAGCTTTCAAATGTCAGAGATTTTGTTGTGAAGCCAGGAGAGGCTGAAGATCCTGGGGTGCATTGAGGTGAATGGTTTCCACTAATTTCATGTGATAGTACATGGTAGAGGTTTATGTTCCTGATGTTCCTACTGACTACTACTACTTAATGCTCCTGCCTAATGTTCCTACCTACTATTTCTATCTATTGCTCCTACCATTTTGCCAAAAGGCAGGGCAAGCGTACAGTGCTCACCGCATGAAAGTCTAGTTACGAAGAATGAGTTGTGTGAGTTAAGTGTTGTATTATGTATGACAAGGAGAGATTGTAATTTGTAGACAGAATGCCAGTAGTCCATGTGTAGTTGAGGCAGAAAGAAAAGACAGCTACCTGGATCAGAGGAGTGCAACTTGACAACCCCTGAAGTGCTGGCTCACTAAGCAGCCGTCACAAACCATCCTGAGACCAAAGTGGGTAGTACTGGTAATATATCTCCCTGGTCGTTGGCTGCCTACCAACTACTACCTACAGATATATGCATATACTGTATGTATAAATGTTTTTGTATGTATTTGCATGCTGCCACTAAATGCCTCTCTACAATGCATCAATACAAGATTTCCCTTGACTGAGCGAAAGGGAATAATGTGGATGTTACATATACACAGATCAACCCAAGGTGAAATGGAGAAAAACCAAGGAAACTGGGGCAGGGGTAACCAGCCTTGACTGCCTTGTCTGTCAGTTGGAAAAAGCATTTAAAGCATGTCTGCGTTAAGAATATATTTCAAAATTCTTTTAAGACAAATGATTCAGAGATCTGTAATGTAATGTTAAATTTCCAATTCAATTGAAAACTTATCAGTGGTTAACTGCATGCAAAGTAGCCATTAATTCTGCAAGGCTGCTTTTGTGTACAGCAACCTGACATAGGCCGACAACAGTTAATGTAAATATTTGTTGGATGACTCTGGGCGTTTTCAACCTGAGCATAACATGACCTCTACGTTTAGGTAGTTTAGTTTCAAAACAATAATGACCCATATATAAATCAACAGATCAGCCATAGCAACTGCCTTCACATATGAGTGTCAAGGAAAGACAAACTACACTAGCTAGAAAACAATTAGGTATAAAAAACTAAGAAAGCTGCAAGAACTGCAATAATATATTTGGAATTGTCTGTATGTTTTGCCTCTTAAATTACTAGTTTTAAATAAATAAATATAAAGGTATCTTTCTACCTAACCCACACGTGGACTACTGGCATTCTGTCCACAAACAAACAATCTCTCCTTGCAATGGATAACACTTGACAACACTTAACTCATACAACTCATTCTTCGTAACTCTAGATTTTCCTGCAGTGAACGCTATTTGCATGTTTTTGAGAAACTTGACTCCAACTCCCAGGGGCCTATCATGTTTCCTAGTACCCACCTGTATTATTAGGTACAGCAATATGCAGGCATATTTTGGGACATCAATGGGAAACCAATATGAAAAATAATCTCAATTTCATTTTTTTGCCTATGGTTATGAAAGTCACCCCTTTATTCAAGCTTCTTGCAAACTCTACACAATCTCCAATTCTTCTCCAATGCAAGACTACTCTCAATTTTAGCTTCCTCACCACCATCCTACTTGAAATACAGTCAACTTTGAATGCTTTCCCACACAAATACATTCAGTTAATAATAACTGATCTTACCTTCAAATATCCAACATCACTAACTTGTTTTTTGATTGCCGGTGCAATATTCAATTTTCTGTCCTTAAGCATTATGTCATCAGCCTGAAAGAGAAAAACAGTTTACAGCCATGAAAGCAAATTCATAAATCTACAATGAAATAAGCTTATTGCCAAGCCTGAAGCATCACAAGAATAGCTATTTTTTTATCTCTATGCTTGCCTCTGACATTTACAAGTAGCCAAACTTTACATCTAACTATAGCATGGAAACAAAGTTAAAAGCTATGAAAAACGTTTGCTAAAGCAAAGGTAGGCCATAAACAGACAGTCAAATGGGAAAAGAGATAAAACTACAATACTCTTGCATTTCTCTCATACTTCTCAAGTTTTACCCATATTTGTAGTTTTAGAGCTACAGTTGTGACAGTGTCTATGTGCATAACTATAAAATGGACAACAAATTAGCCAAATATTTGAGACCAACAGCCTGATTACCTAAGCCCTTTCCACAAGAAGGGTTCAGGCAGGTAAAATCAGGTACTCTTTTTATGATAATTTACAAATTTGCTATTACAGTCTCTACCACTCTCTTTCTTTGTGCAAGGGTAATTGACTACTACTGTATGTGACCTGTGTAGCATATGCCTACTCCCCATTCCACTTTACAGTTATTACTAACACTCAAATTAATATTTCATTTCAGTACAAACACATCACTGCCACCTAAACCTTAACATATATGGTAATAGGTTACTTGTACATTATTTGTAAACTATATTTATTCTATTTATCATGAGCTTTGTGACTCTCCATGACATAAGAGTACAGTTTAGGGGGGAAAACAAACATATTATAAAGATGGAAATGTCATCTCCCACATTTTTTATGAGAAAGCTCTTAAAAATGACATTCCCTCCTCAGTCATTCTTATCTCGCTATCAGTAGACCTATGATACACATCATCCACAATCTCCTCCACTCTCAATTAAATGTGTATTTTCCCTCACTTTTGAATGTCTATCTATCTATCTCTCTCTCTGAAGCCTGTTCCCACCTGAAACTCCCTCAATGGGGTGGCCACGACAACAGAATCTCCAAAACTTGTGAATGGGTGGTGAAAATCAGTCAATGGAAACCAAAGTTGGGGTGGTAGTGGAGTGGGGGTGGTGCTATCGTCCTAAAATTTCACAAAAATCGGTTGCTGGAAACAGGTTTGGGTAGTAATGGAGTAAGGACGGTTGTGTCACTGTCCTCAATTTTCAAAACGCTAGTCGATGGAAACTAAATTTACGTTCGTGATGGAACATTGGTGGCAATGAAGCAATGGTGGTGATACAGTAAGAACTGTGATAGTATCATCGTCCAAGAATTTCAAGACAATCAGTCAAAGGTAACATGCCTGCATGATGATGGATCGAGGGTTGGGACAAAGTATGGGTGTGATGGAGCAACGATAAGAGTATCATTAACCTAAAATCTCAAAACAGTCAGTGGAAACAAAAGTTAGGGTGGTAATGGACAGAAGGTGGCGAGATTATTACTATCTTAAAATTCTAAAATAATCAGTTAATGGAAACCAGAGCAAGAAAAAAATTTCAAAATAGTCAGTTGATGGAAACCAGAGCAAGAAAACCAACTGTTTACATGTGACAAAGGACGGTAACATTGTGACTGTACAATAAAGATGAATACACCATTAATCCTGATCCCTGTAAAAAATAAGACTTAAGAGACCTCATATGTCTTCTGGGTTGGGTGGTGATGGTATGTCAAACTTTCAAAGCCACTGGTCAATGGAAACTACACTTAGACCTCAAAATATAATCATTCAGAGGTGAAATAATGACAACAGTGCCTTAACTTAATACAACAACAATTATTATGACAATGTAAGAATCACCAGAAGTTGGTTACTTTCTATCAAAATTCTAAAAATCTAATTATGTCTAACTATACAATGCAATTCAATAATTGAACAAAAGGCCTTTGTAATGCTGTGTGTCCTGCCACAATTCAAATACCGGAAAAAAGCTCATGAGCTCAATAATTTGCAAAAAATTTGTATGCCATACTTGCCTTACACATATATCATTCAGCACTCATGAGTTACAGCACAAGCGAAAAAATCATCCACCTCAACTGCTTTTAACGTTTTATCTATCCTGACTATTATACACATGATTACACATCCATACATCAGTGCTGAGAGGAGTACTACTTTACACAATCTTCTTCCACACACAAAGCTCAAATTTTTCCAATCACTAAAGCTTTCAAAGCACAAAGTGCATGATAGTACGATTAAAGGGGTTGATGTGAAGACCACCTGTGACACTGGAAAATAGAGTGGAAGAGTTCTGGAGACAGAGAAAGGGGGATGAATGAGTGGAATGGTGTATGCAAGGGAGGCATGTAACGACAGGGATAAAGGGAGACTCTCTTGCCGTGGCCACCCCCTCAATGAGAGTTCCCAGAAGGAATGGGCATCAAAGATAATGGACAGACAGATGAAAGATCTGACCACCCTCCCTTAAAAAAAAAAATCTTAATCCTTCATGCACACCCTTTCAGCATCTTTCTATTGTACATAAACAAACATGAAACTAAGTGCCATAAATTCAAGTCAGTTCATCAAATCCTTAGGGAGTACCTATGGCGTTAAGTATGAAGTTTCTATCATGTATTATTCCTGATCAATCAAGCTAACATGAATATGTCTACACATAAATGCTTGGATCACACAAGAAACATCCAGCATAAACAACATGTATCAGTGGGCCATAAAAATATCACAGGGATATCTCAAAAACTGAAGGCTCTCATGCGCTAACATTCTGAAGCTTGCACATGAGCAACATAAACATGAATACACATGTAGCCCTGTAAGCAAAGCATAAGCTCACCTGGTCTTTTCCCAACCAGGCAAAACATCCAGCTTGCTCATTTCATATAAAAATGACTATTACCTCTTGTGTCAGTCTCCTAGCTTCTTCTTCAGTCTCAAATGTAACAAACCCATAGCCCTTTGACACTCCTGCCCGGTCACTGATGATTTTTGTGGCCTTAACGGTACCATACTGTGAAAACAGCTCCAACAAATCTTGTTCTGTAGTGCTGGCAGATATACCACCCACAAATACTCTGTTGAAGGAAAGGCAAAAAAAGAATAAATTCTATCTTCATGACACATATGTTGAGCACTTTACATATACTCCCATTGAAAAGCACAACATTTTGAGCAGAATCTTATGACATGATGGTCCCTGTACAGTACATTTGCATCAATTTCTTCCCAATAGCACCTTTCATGCATATACAGTGCACACAGTCCTTCCACTTAACGTGCATGCTTTCCCTGTATATGTGCCTAACAACTCAGAAATACTTATAAGTATTCTTTTACTATTTTTTCCATGTATTCATACCAATATATAACCAAATAATGTATGGAAGTGCATTACTATACAAATTTTTCTCCATGAAAAGTTTAATCTGAAGTTCCTTACCATGTGGTTTCTGTACACTTGCACAAAGTTTTCCATCTTCCCCTTAAATCATAGCAAATCTAACCATTCTTCATATGGTTATTCTTTCAACATACCAGTAACAACTTGCTCCACTTCCTTTGGCAGCACCTCTAATCAGAATACAACTACCTTTACTTTTCCCATACCATAGCACTCACTTTAACCACAAAACCATCCCATAAGGTTATGTATGATGAGATCTACAGTCAATTCCAATGAAAACATTTTCCCAGCATAAATTCCTTACATCCGACCACGTTCTAATTACTTGTCACATATTATTACTACCTAAGAATATCTAAAGGGATTTTTGCAAGTTAAACCCTCAAAAGTGACAAAAATACAAATATTTCTTCAGTTTACCTTACTCAAAACTTACTTATCTACAAGAGACAAGGGCCCAGTTTGCTAAATTTTTATCAATTCACTTTATAATCTTAATGAAACTTTCCACAAATATACTATAGATGTGACTAACTTGCAACTAGTTCAGCTGAAAACAATTCAGAAAATTAAAAAACACCATCTTGCAACTACCACTCCTGACATACTAAGAAATACAAGGGTGAAACCTTTAGTTAGTACACTTTTACATATAATCAATGAACTTATACAATTAAACAACCAACTAACCTGTTGGGGACCAATGTTCCATATTTTGGTGCATTATTGCCAATGCTACTGGGAGCCGGGGATGGAGAGCCCGATACTTCCGCACTATTGGGACTTGACTGAAAAGAAAAACAAAGATCAAGAGGGACTGAGGTAAGTGACATTATATTAATGTAACCAGGCATTCTACAGCTAAGCACCTCAGGGTTTATGCCAACATTTTTACAATACATTTCTATGCTAACTATGCAGCAATTCTTCAGGCAACAGACATAATGAGTGTGTAACATTATATTTGTCAGAAAGTTTCTTTACATTCTAAAGACTACAGAAAACATATGAAAAAGCAGAACCGTGTAAGACACCCACATCTTTATTTCTCCACCCTAACCTCTTTTGGCTGTTCTCACACAATCTGTTCTTTTATATCTAACTTTCTCTCTGACCATCCCATATTCATAACTGTTGATGTATCAACCTCTCCCCATTTCCCATTAATCAGCAGTGTCCCTATGGGTTTTGTCCTCCCTCCTATACTCTTCCTGTTCTTAGTCAAGATTTTCCTTTCCTCAAAAGAACCAAATGCATTCTTAAGCCTATGACTTTCTATTCCTCAACTTCATTTAAATCTGTTCCATCTTGTTCAATCTATATATCCCATCTTATAAAGTGCAACCATAAACTCAATTTCCTCCCAGTTGTCTTTCTGAAACACCTCACTAAACTTTCCCATCAACACTGATGGCTCTGTAATCACACCACTCAAAACAAGCATACCTGGTATCACTACTATCTAAACCATCTGCTCAAAATTCAAAAATTCTTCTCGTTTGAAAAGTACTAATCTCGCATCTGGGATGGTCCTAGCTCTACATTCCTTCTTGAAATATTCCAGTTGCAATATGACTCGACTCCCAATCTGACCTTAATAACAAGCCAACTTGCCCTTCAGGGTTGGTTCTGCTTTCTTCTATAGACATTGTTCAGGTTTCTACTTCTGGAAACACTGCCTGTGTATCCTCAACATTAATTGAAACTCATATTTCATCATTCTATTAAGAAACTACTAGTACAACTACCCCCACTTAATGTAGTTTCAATTCTGTTACATAGTTGACATACGAAAAAAACCTCACTTCAATAACAAATTCAACATTTAGATATCATGCAGCAAAATTTAGGAGAGTTCATTTTCAAAATATATATCATCTTTCAAAAGACACACAAACACGAGGCAGTGTAAACATGTGAAGCTTGCCAGCTAAACAGAGCGGCACTGTACTGTATATTCATTAAGATGGCATTTGTTTTGGTTTTCTGCCACTACTTCAAGTGCTTACTGTTGCTGTTGCACTGTAATCTTCCCTAATTTACCCTTTGTTTCATGTTTATCTCTAATGATAAAGAGTGCAATGTATAGTGCAATGTGCCTAAATGGAAATCCAATAGTTAAGACAACAAATTTTAGGTCATGTGGCAAGGTTTAAGGATGGAGAACAGTCAGCACCTATAATAAAATCATTTGGCCTTGCTGTCTCTACTGTGAGGACCATACATGAAAATAATGTGAAGATAAAGGCCACCACTGCTTAGTTCAGAATACCTTTAAGTGCTACCAAAACGAAGCAACTCCAACACCTTTCACTATTAAGCCTCAACATCAAACCACCTCTTCATCCATCTCTGGTTACCAGTGTAGTAAAGTGTAGTGTGTTATTCTACTTGTTATGCTGATCAATTTGTACTTATTTAAAATCTTACCAAAAAATATTTATGGTTTAATCGTATTCTATATAAAGTGTCCAAGAAAACATGTGTTTTACCAGGAACACATCTAAAGGAAAATGTTTTGCTTGTGAGCATTTTGTGGCATGCATCTAGGTGGAGGAACTTTCAATCCACTGTTTAGTCCAATCTCTAGTTTGGTTATATCCTTTTGACTCTGCACAATCCATTGGGCTCCATTCAAATTTAGTTCTTCTTGCACAACTCATATTGATAGTCTATGCTGTTCTTCAGACTGGTTAAACACCTGTACTGTTGCCTTAATCATGCATTAAGTTTTGGTCATTTTTCATTCATCTAACTCATCTTTGCCTGTTCTTCAAAAGCCTTCCTGGTCTTAAGTACAGGGAAATCATGAGGTTAAAAGCATATTAAAAATCTAACCTGTAACCAGGATACAAAAACCATGGTAGAGTCTTTCTACATTTACCCTCAGTTTCATCCATACAACTCCTTAATGCACTTCTTACAGTAAATCAATTACCAGAACCCACTGCCTGGTGGGTTCTGACTGTTAATGCTTAATTCCAAATGGTCTGACACAGTCATAGTGTCTGGTATATTTCACCTGTAATAATGAAAATTACTATAATTCTCAGCTACTTGGGGAAGCTATGCAAGGTTTTAATAGCTTCTGTTGATTATTACAAGTATATCACATACTTTTACTTTCAGTAACCCACAATTTCCCAGATTTCATTGCCCTCCCCACTACCACTTTACTTGCCACTAAAAAAGTAAAATAAATTCTACAAATCATGCAGCACTGGTCTACACCACTTATGTCAGCTGTTAAGAATGTGCTGATACAATAGAGAGTTGGGGCTAAAATATCTAGTATAGACAACCAATAAAATATAATATTCATTCTCACTCATGGTAAACTAGTTACATAATTAATGAATGCATTAAGCTTTAGTCCAGAAAACTTTCTTCACATGCATTTGCACAAGTTTCCATCAACCATGCATCATAAAACATAATTCAAGGGAACCACTTTTAATTGCCACAGATTCCTATGCCTTTCCAAACCACAGTACAACTCTCTTGTCTAAATTACACACAGATACTACATTTATCCCTGTCTGGTCCATAGTGCATCAATGACCTCAAGAAGAACAAGTGACCCTTTAAACCACAGAACCAGGAAGCACAACAGGTCTGCAAACCATAAAGTACTGTCTAAGTCCATCCAGCACTTAGTTACAAGTGTTTCCAGTCTCAAACCATCAAAATACCTGTAGACTGTGCAACAGAAAATGGCAGCAAGAGCACCAGGGCCAGCCAAACATGGAAAACCTCTCTGGAAATCAGTATTGGTTTACCAGCCAGGATGTCTACAAATGTGCTAATCATATTGCAGGCATCATCTGGGAAGGGATGGTCTTAGGTCCCTTCTTATTCAAACGTTCTCAGAAGTAGGTCAACTTCTCGTTCTAATGCCTGTTGCTTCTGGGACAGAGAATATTGGGCCACTGACCTCTTCCCATCTCT
>JAUTYZ010133330.1:0-10024 GCA_032273725.1 Panulirus interruptus
GCAAAAATGTAACCTCTGTGCTATGATCTGGCTGCAGGTTATACGAAGAAACCTGATGAGAAAGTTGCACCAGTAACCTTGGGTGGAGATGATTTACTGGACAGGTATAGCTCATTTCACTTCCCAGCGCCAGAAGGTAACCAGCCTGACCCAGCTACGGTGCTACAAAATGTACTGCCAAATGTGATACACATTTTGCCCCCAAGAAGAATGTACCGCCTGACGGGGATAGATTTCATAATTTTGAAAGTACAACAAACGGGAGAATCTCTAGACTCATTAATCACCAGACTCAAGATTCTGTGCAAGGATTGTGAATATGGAGATCAGAAATAAAATGAGATGAGAGATCAGTAGTATTTGGATGCTCAGATGACTCACTTCATGAGATATTCTTTATAGAAGATTACGTTAATTTTGATGCAGCTACAGTATTAGATTCAGTGTGGCACACCGAGCAACAAAGCAGACGGCAGTATTTCACAGTGAAGGACCGGAAGCTGTCAACGAGGTGGATCTGAAGAAACCCATAACGAAGACGTGACCCAATTGTTCGCCTGTTGTCTTGTTCTACAGCAACAGGCAGGATCAACAAACATGTCCATTGGCTTATCCTGTCATCCCATCTGGTCAGGCTGCTGTGGCTTTTTCTAAATCAGTGGCTGGGCTCTGCCTGTGGTGTCTCTGTCCTAAATCAACGGTGGAGTGGGAGCAGAGCTCCTGCCGGATGTGCGACGAGCTTCACCAACAAACGAACTGAAAAAGGCAAATGAAATGAAGACATCCAACATGAGGACCACACCTGCAAAAAAAAACCATGAGGGAATGCAAGTCCCGGGACAACAAGCATATTGGAAGAATAAAGAATGCCCAGAGTATGGGAAGACCTGTAACAAGTGCGAGAAGAAGAATCACTTCGCAAGTAAATGCAGATCAAAGCCAGACAAAGGTTCTCGGAGAAGTACGGTCAGTTGTATGCAAGACGACCCCGCTGTCCGCTGTGTTATGAAGCTTTCAACACGATGCAGCGACAAGGCCACCATGACATCCATGGAGGTAGCCAGTAAGAAGGTCAAGTTTCAGGTTGACTGTGGTGCAAGTGGGACTGTTATTCCTCATCTTATAGTGCCTGACAAACACTTGAAGCCTAGTTATACAGTGTTGCACTTGTAGAAGATAAGCCCATTGGGAAAGTGTAGAATTGTTATCGTCAATTGTAAGACTGAAAAAAGTATCCTAAAGAGTATTTTGTTATAAAACAGGATTTTGTACCAATTTTCGGTAATAGAGCATAAGAACAGATGAATCTGATAACTGTGAATTATAAGAATATTAGTGCAGTTCAAGATGTGTTCTCAAATTACTGTGATGTGTTTTCAAAAGAGCTAGATGAATTGCCTGTTACTGTTAAGCTAACTATTGATTCATCATCTAATCCAGTAGCAATATCATGTAGAGTGCCGATCAGTGTTTAACAAAAGGTTCATGATAAGCTTAATGAATTACAGAAAATGAAAGTTACAGCCAAAGTGGATGAACCAACTGAATGGGTAAGTCGTATGATTATTGAAAACAAGAAATCAAGTGACATTAGAATTTGCATTGATCCACAAGCACTAAATAAACACCTGAAAAGAGAAATGCATTGACTACCACTAAATAATGAAGTATTTCCTGACCTTTCAAAGGCTAGATTGTTCTCAAAATTTGATGTGAGGAATGGTTATTGGCATTGTGTACTAGGTGATCAGTCAAGCTATCTTACTATTTCAGACACCACTAGGAAGGTATAGGTGGTTAAGATTACCATTTGGTTTCGCTGTGAGTTGTCAAATATTTCAAAGAGGCTGAAAGCAACCCTGGAGGGTCTTGAAAAAGTTGTGTTTGAAGCTGATGACATATTACTTTATGGTGTTGGAGGCAATGATGAATTAGCTTATAATGATCATAATAGTAATGTGTGTAAACTATTAGAGTGATGTAGGAAGCAAGGGATCAAGATCAAAAATTATAAGAGAAATTTAGGAAGTCTTGAAATTTCTTTTCTAGGACATGAGATATCTAAATATGGTCTGAAACCTAATCCTGATAAAATAACATCCATTGTAAAGATGAAAACTCCACAAAATGTGAGAGAGGTATAGAGATTAGCAGGGATGGTGAATTATTTACCCAGGTTCTTCCCTAATGTGTCTGATGTAATGGAACCTATTCGTCAACTAGCTAATAAAGATGTTGACTAGCAATGGGGAAGAGTATAGGAGGAAGCTCTAGACAAGAGCAAGTAGTTAGTAACATCCTCTCCAGCATTAGCTTTCTATGACCAAAATAAACCACATGTTATTCTATGTGATGCAAGTCAGAAAAGCTTAGGTGCTTCGTTGTTGCAGGAAGGTAAACAACTATCTTGTGCAATCAGAGCATTGACTCGTACAGGGACTAGGTATGCACGGATAGACAAAGAGATGCTAGCAGTTGTATTTGCCCTGACAAAGGTTTTTCAGTATACATTTGGAAGAATGACTAAAGCAATGTGACCACAAACCTCTACAATCAATCATAAAAAAGCTCTGGACCAAGCGCCACAGCGACTTCAAGGAATGTTTCTCCGAGCTCACCAGTATGACATAGAACTGGAACATCCGCCTGGGATGGACGTGCACATAGCAGAGTTTCTGTCAAGGACACACTTACCAGAGGGCGGAGGAGGACAGATGTTTGAGAATATAGATATAGTCTTTTTCCTACCCATCAGACCAGAGCGTCTGGAGAAGATAAAAAGATTAACAGCAAATGATGAGACAATGAGATTTGCTAATGGAAACCATAATCTCTGGGCGGCCTGAAACCAAAGATACCGTCCCTAACCTGCCACTGCCTTATTTTGGTTCAAGAGATGAGTTCTCGGCATAAAATGGTTTGGTATTCAAAGGAGATAGCATAGTCATACCTCATGCCTTGTGTGCCAAGATCAAGAAGGCAATACACTTGACTTATATAGGTGTAGAAGGCTATCTGAGGCGTGTAAGGGAATATATATACTTGCCAAGTATGAATACTGACTGTAAAAATACGCAACTTATTCAACAGTGCCCAACAAAAGGAGACCCTAATGTCCCACGAGATAGCAGAACGACCATGGGAGAGAGTGGGTGAACATTTGTTTGAGTTGAGGAATCAGAACTTTTTACTGAGTGGACTATTTTAGCAACTTTGGGGAAGTTGATGTGTTGGGGTCGACAATGACCAGTGCAGTCATCAGAAAACTGAAAACTCACTTTGCAAGATACGGGATTCCATCAGTGCTTACCAGTGACAGTGGAACACAATCTGTTATTGAGGAGTTCAGGGAATTTGCAGACATGTATGACTTTCAGCAGAAGAGAAGCAGGTTTACCCTCCGTCAGTAGCCTCAGTCGAATGGAATGGCTGAATTATCTGTCCAAACTGCTGAGAGTTGATCAGGAAGACTAACCACTGGATCAACTGGAATGTGCTTCCACTTAGATTTAAGGATTACATCGTAACCGAGTAAATATGTTAGTTCATAAGAATACTCATATAATTGTGTGATAAATAATCTCATATCTTTAAAATACTAACATATATTACACCTATATTGTATTATTATAATAAAAAAGTAATTTCCGAGTTGATGTGCAGTTATGCAGTACAATACTATGTCTTTCAAAAGAGAAAGGATGTAACAATATTCATGTTTATGATAGTCCACCATAGCACGTTTTCTATATGAAGCTGCCACTTTGTTTACACCCACAATAATGTAAGCGACGTATTTCTCTTCTAGTTTCAGTTTTTCAGTTTTCAAAACTTTATTCCTTGATAGAGGAATCGGGATCCTAGTGCTGTCACTAGGTACCCCTGTACAATAATACCAGAAGCATCTGGCAAGTGGTGCGGGTACATATGAATATTACAAAGTGATAGTATAGTTCAGTTCAGTTCAGTTTCAATACTTTATTCCTTGATAGAGGAAATATAGTGTGTAAGTTGATGCTGGTCTCTCTCTCCTCCAAAATATTAACCCTTTGTAAGACACACAAACTAGTAAAAAGACAGAAATCATATCGTATGGCATAATATTAAAAATGTAGATACATATGTGCTGTTTATTACAGAAGCCAGTCTTTGAACTAGGAAGAAGAATGGATGGAAAAAGTAGGGGGAAAAAAAGATTTCTTAAGGGAAAATAAACCATTGGTGAATCTTGGTGAGGTGCATGTTAAAAAAAAATAATGCTAATGTATCATTGACAGTATATTATATTTCTGTTATATTGATAATAGTTTTGTTTCCTTATCATTGGATTTCTTTATTGATAAAACAAAGACAGCATATTTCTTTTATACCTAATTGCCTCTCCTGCCTTAGCGAGGTAGCGTCAGGAACAGACGATCGATGGCTTCACTTGCACACAACTCTTTAGCTGTCATGCATAATGAACCGGAATCAAAGGCTACAATCCAGAGGCAAGCCTTATACAGTACTTCATGGTATATACTGTATGCTTCATATGTCCTAGTTCATCCTAACGAGAGCATGTCGACCTCATACATCACATTGATCGAAGTCATTGTACCCAATATACACCTGCCTCACTGATTAAGCCACGGTACCTCAAATCCTCTTTCACTCCATCCTTCCATCATCTCGGTCCCCCCCTTCCCTTGTCCCACTCCACTTCTGACAAATACATCTTCTTAGTCATTCATTCTTGGCTTTTCTCTATACGTATATACCCGAAGCATATCAGCTCACCCTAGTCGGCCCTCTCACTCAGGCTTCGGTCTTTAAAACTGCCATTCCTTCTACGAAGAAATTGGTTTCAAAAACTTTATTCTCAAGAGAAAAGAGACTCCATGCGCAATGTCATGAGGTGCCTTCATTACCAGTTCCAGTTAGCTTTGCACATGTAGGTGTCACGTAACAATGTTGTTTACATTATTTCCAAAGTGTAACAACATCAGTAATCCGTTCAGTTGATCTAACATCATTGTTTAGCATATCTCCTTTCTTCTAATCTTATGAAGGATGTTGTCTTTAATATAATGTTCAAGTGTTTCCTTTTCTTACACAAAATCCATCTTACAACTTATTTCATATTTCCATCCACTTTCGTTCCCGAGGAAGAATCTAACCACAATATCCTTACGCCTGATCTTTCCCAACGTGTGATGTCCGGCTCTATATTTCATACCATTTTCCCAATAAAGACTGATTTGAAGAAAATTCTTATTTTTTCAATATCCTTTGTTTGTCCTATATGTCTAGGTTCATGAAAATTTATCTTATTCTTTTTGCAGCTATCTTGTATCACAGTATCAGTCGATTCATTTCAAACCAATCCAACATAGGTACCACAATAATGTAAGAAGCCTTCACTTATTACATTACAAACAATTTTCTTAGTAAGCATATCTTTATCTTTATTTTTCCATCTCAGTTTGTCAAAAGCACATTTACTGTCACTTATTATCAATAATTTTCAAGTAGAACCTCATTAATGACAACCAGTTTTGCTTTTATTGAGGACACTTCATTATTCAGACTACCATATTTCTTATTACAAGATCCATTTTCTATATCACAAATTCCATTTCACTCCTCTTATTACCTGGTACCTGTGCCTGCTGATACAATAGCACTCTCCATCTCTCGTAATAATACAGAGTCAATATCAAAATCACTGACAATACTTTCTTCCTTACACTCAGTATTGATGGGCGCCTCTTCTTCAGTACCACATTATCTCATAAGGGATACAATTGCCTTGACACCTGATCCATTTCTACTTTGGATCTGCCTGTTTCAAGTTCACTAAATTATCCTTTATACATAACATTATCAAAACCCTTATCTCAAAATATTTTACGTCCATTTATATTCCTTTGCCTGACCATTTTCCCTGGTTCTTCATCTCTAGCTTCTTATCTTACCGTAAACACACCAAACACTGATATGGTGATGGAGCCACAACCCGGGGAGAGTCATATCATTATTCTATAGTAATCTTCTGTAGACTTTACAAAAACATATAATTTTATTATTACTTCAGTTTATTCCTCTGCCCAGATCGCTGTCCCTTGCCTCAATCACATGTGGGTTGCTGGCATTCATCCCTAATCCCGCACCCTCTATTTCTCATACACAACACTTGACAACACATAACTCACACACATCTTCAGCTTTTTTATATTCTCATCTTACTTCCCACACCTTATAATTTATGGCAGTACAACCATTACCGAACTCTCCAGCGCCGAATCGTAACGGCGCCAATGGTCGAGAGGGGCTGGGCGGATCCCAGGGCCCACTTGACCCCCATCATGCGACTGGCATCCATCCCACTTCCATAACTACAGCTCCAAGACCTGGCACTTCTATCCATATCTGCAACATTCGCGGTCATGATTCTAACCTTCCCTCTGTTGAACACCATCTGATTACCTCCTTCCCTGATCTCTGAACTCCAATTGTCCAAGGCTGTTTCTCCTCTGCACTATCAGATCTCCAACTATAATCTATATCATCGTTTTAGCTCCAAGGGTGGAGCTTGTGCCCACTGTAGTGCAAAAACACCTACTGCTCGCCTCGTGGATCTTGAGTCTCCTAACTTTGATGCCATCTGGCTTAAGATTTCTCTACCTTCTATCGCCTTGTTTTCGTGTTTCGTTTATCTCTCTCCCCCTCCTCTAATTCCTCCAGCTATGTACAATTCTTCGACCATTTAACTTCATGCCACGAAGCTCTTCTCTCTTCTCATCTAGGCGCCGAGATCCTCTGTGCTGGGGATTTCAGTGTACACCACAAGGATTGCTGAGGCTCTAACCGGGACGATCCTGCTGGAGCCGAGGCCTTTTCCTTTTCTTTCCTTAACGATCTGGAACAATTAGTGAAACACCCTGCCCTACTTCCCGACCGTCACCACCACTCTCCTAACACACTTGACCTCTTTTTTACCTCTGAGCTCTCTCACTACACTCACACCATTTCTGCCCCCTTAGGCTCCACTGACAACAACCTTATTTCTACTGCTTGTAACTGGCCACGCCCATCCTCTGTCCTACCCTCGAAACGCCAACTTTGGCACTGTGGAAGAGCTCAGTGGTCATCCCTGAGCGGCTTCTTTATTGACTTTTCCTGGGATGGGTAGGCACTGCTTCTCTGGTCGGGATGCCTCGTGCTGTGCTGAACGCATAGCAGAGGTTATCTTGGCTGGGATGGAGGCCTACAGCCCATCTTCTAAATCTTTTTTCTCCTCAGTCGTGGTTTGATCGCTCCTGCTCTGGTGCCTGTCACGTCAGGGACGGTGCGTACCGGACCACGAAGCTCTTCCCTTCTCCAGAAAGTCACTCTGCATTCATATTTGCTCGGAATCATTGCAAAGCCGTTCTTCGAAAAGCCAAGCGCACTTTCATAAAAGGAAACTGTCCTGACTGGACTTCTGACAAATCTTTTTAGCCCTTAACCAAAATCATCTCCAACAATTTCTGTAATCCAACCTTTCCTTCTCTTTTCTAACCGGATCAGTGTATTGCTAACTCTCAAATGACAAAGCCGCTATTTTTGGCACCTTGTTTTCGTCTAACTCAGCTTTGTATGATTCAGATTCTAATCCTCCGCCCACATCTCCTCCCTCTGAACCTATACCATCTCGTATATTCTCCTTGCACAGGGTCTTCCAGGATCTGTCCAAGTGGACAAGGCGTATGGCTCAGATGGCATACCTCCTCGTGTTCTAAGGAAGTGTGCCTCTGAGCTGGCACCAATCCTTGCCCGCCTATTACGACTCTGTCTAAATACCCAGTTTTTCCCTTCCACTTGGAAGCACGCCTTGGTTCAGCCCGTTCATAACAAAGGAGACCGTTCTAACCCCTCCAACTGTCGCCCCATTGCTCTCACTTCCGCTGTCTCCAAAGTCCTTGTAATTCTCCTAAACTCTCACTTTCTCAAACGCTTAGAATTCCATTTCCTTCTTTCAGATCACCGGTATGGATATCGCAGTACTGTACTACGCCTACTGGTAATCTCTCCTGTTTGACTCACCTCTGGTCCTCCTCTCTCCAGGATTTTGGTGAAACTTCTGTCATGGCCTTCGACACCTCCAAAGCATTTGACAGGGTGTGACATAAGTCTTTGCCTTGTAAACTCCCCTCCTTTGGTTTCACTTTTCTCTGTTGTCTAATGCATAGTTTCCTCTCAGGCCGTTGTTCCATCGCAGTAGTCGTGGATGGAGCGACTGGCCCCTCCTATCCTATCAATAGTGGTGTTCCTCAGGGTTCTGCCCATCACCTACTATCTTTCTTCTCTCAAGAAATGATCTTCGGTCTTCTACTTCTAACCCTATTCACTCTTATGCTGATGATTCTACTTCAACTCACTTTCCCTTCCCTCCACCCTTTAATACTCGTTCCCTTTCTCGCACTGATCATGTTTCCTCTCTCACTCCGGACCTGTGCAGCATTTCGGAGTGGGGAAGCAGTAACCCTGTAAGACTTAATAACGCTAAAATGTAGTGTTTCTTTATATATCTTTCTGAGAGAATCATTTGTTTCCCTCTGTTCCATCTCAAAACAGCACAATTTAACCCTGTAATAATATAAACATGTTAGGCACAACCATACCCTCCACTCTGTCCTGGAAACCCCACATAATCAACATCACAAAGTCTGCTTCCCTAAAGCTGGGAGTGTTGTATAGATGCCGTAATCATTTTCCTTGTCAGCAGTTGTTTCACATCTACAGGGGTTTTATTCGCCCAAATATGGAATACTGCTCACACATCTGGGGTGGCTCATCCTCCACCTCTCTATTGATTAGAGTGGAAGCAAAAGCCTTCTGTCTCATTAACTCTCCTGGCATCACCTCTCTTCAACCTTCCCTCTCTCTACGCCGCCATGTTGCCGCTCTCTCTCTGTTCTGTAGGTATTATTTTGGCCATTAATCTCGTGAACTGTCTGCATGTGTCCCCATTGCCAAGGTTTGGACCCACAGCAGGCGTTTGGCTGCTGCTTCCTACAGCTTGTGTGTGGAAACCAGCCACTCGGGGATTGGCTCTTATGATGCCTCCTTCTTCCCTGGAACAGCTAAGCTGTGGAAGTCTCTTCCTTCTTCTGTCTTTCCTTCTTGTTATAACCTTCTGCCTGGAAGAGTCAGGTCTACAGACACTCGCGGAGCCATGATTAATTTCTACTTTCTTTCTTTGTAACTGTTTTCTCTCGTACCAGATGGCCTTGATCGAGGCATTTTGTTTTCCCGTGCTGTGTCAGGCACTATGAAAAAATATATCTAACACCAGTAAGTGTGTACTTCACATGTGATTAACTTTCATGAAAGCAGCGTAAATGATGAGTTTAGCTGTGTGGAGAACAAGTTGTCTCATTGCCTTCATTTATGATATTCACTAAGCACTACCAACACTCAGTGCTAATCGATGGAACCTTACAAAGGAATTCAGACAGCAGTAGACCACTGGGTCCTAACGGGGCTGTTTGTCATACTAGAAGAGAATAGAAACTCGTGGAGTAAAGTGGTAAGAGTGGAGAGGCATTCTGTCTATATATCTTTTTTCTCGTACGGTGACCAAAAGCAACACAATATTCAGGACGGGGATGCACCTGTGACTTATACAGAATGAGGATGATTTATCTAGACTTCAATTCGATGGCTCCGTATACGACACGTCACAAGAGATTCATTACAACCGCCTTTTTCTTCATTTCCTTTTTGCAGCTCAACAGAGTTCATACTATAGTTGTCCTTCTTATTTTTACTCTCGATATGTAAAGCTTTGCATATATCGAGATGTAAAGCTTTGCATATATCGAGATGTAAAGCTTTGCATGTATCGAGATCAAAATTCATTTGACAGCTCTGAGCCTAGAAAAGGATTTGTTTATGTCAGTCTGAAGCTGCAGACCTTCATTTCCCTCTGTAATTTAATATCGTCTGTGAATTTCCGTATCTTACAGTGCAGATCACAAAGCAGTATCATTACTGTATA
>JAUTYZ010133440.1:0-11225 GCA_032273725.1 Panulirus interruptus
TTTTGAGATGTAAAGTTGTAAAAAGTTTATATAAAAAGGGAGTTAACTAAGATAGTGAAAGAGAAAGAAGGGCCAACCTTTTTAGAGATGATTTGCTTGTTGAGTTTTTAAGAAGCTAACAATGTAAAAGAGGAGAGTGGAAGTTTGAAAAAGCTTGTAACAGACAGGTTAACTGTAGGCCATATTTGTCCAGAACAAAAGGAGGGATACTGTCTCAGGTCAAAATACTTTTACATTCCAGATGTTGGAGACATGTTATGGTGGGCATAGGTGGTGGGGTGAGATAATTATCTAAATGAAGAGTAAATTTTTCTTATATATTTGGAAATGTGGAGCCATGGATACTACCTTTTTGGGGGGGGAGGATTTAGTCTGCAGTAGTATGTCAGGATGAAATGGGGTAGTATGATTAAGATGTACGTAAGTTGTCCATTAATTGACTTTCTAAAGATCCAGAAAGATATTTCATCGTACTTTGTGTGGAGAAGTTTTGTTTTAGATATTGAATATCTTATGGTTGATGATACATTACTGTAGTTTTTAAGATGTGATGTATGCCCAGTATGTTTCCTTGTTGTGATTCTGTTTTGTTTGCATTTAGCTGTTTATTTATTGTGGTCCTCTGACATTATGGTAGGAACATTAGGTAGGAGCCTCTGCAAACACTGCGCTAGACTGGCCCTCTGCTAGTGGCCTGTTAAGGGTGAGGCACTGAAGGCTAAGAAGCGGCACTGGAGTTCACTAGTTATGGAGGCTCTATTGCCTGGCCATCCCCTTGAGGGAGTTCCTGAAGGGAACAGGCGTCAGAGATATAGATAGAGATGCATGTTTTAAATGGAGAGAAAATGGAGTTTCATTACTTTCTTTTTAGTAAAATTGGCTTAGTGATGTTTTATTTAGCTCACCCTAGGAGTTTTTAAAGTGGTATAGTTTCGAATTACAAATGTCTGTTATCTGAGAAAGAAATGTATATGCTTGGCCATTATCTTTTTTTAGAATATTTCATTAACCACACTTAACAGTATAATTTTTTAAAGTATTTGATAAGAGGATATTTCATGATTCATGTAAATGTTGTCATGCTTTAATTCTTGAAGGTTGCCTGAAATAATATGCCAAAACTACAAAATAAGTAATAGACCAGGTGGTAGATTCACTTGTTTCATGCTTTGGATAAGAACTGCTAAGTCTATATGAACCTGATTTACATCATATTGGTAAGAGCCAAAGTTTGAACAGAGGTTTGATGGCCAAGGTCACAAGTTCTAGCTTAGATCATTGTGCCTTACAGTTCTTCAATAAATTTTCTACATTTTCTCTGGTGTATGTTTTCACAATTGACAGAAGATATTTAATCTTTGATTAAGCATAACTGTTATGAATACAATGGGATGAACTTTTCATTATCATTATGTGACCCCAGGACCCATTTTATGGGACCCCTGCAGCTTCAAGGCTGCACTCCACACAGGGACAGGGATATAGTAGACTCCTTTGGAGTGAGAAGGTCACTGATAGGAAAAGGCTATTTTTTGCCTATAAATGATGATTCAGCCTTGCCAAAGGTGACTTTTCACTCATAGTATAACCATTTGCAAGGGGAATCCAGTAACTCTGAATTTTTAAGTAATAAGTGTAAACATCTGTTAACTGTTCATAAAATTTAATGTTCTCAAAGTGTACACTTAGTTGATTACCAGCCTACTATGTAAAAAGAGGGAAAAAAATGTACACCATAGATTGATCATAACAAATCTTTATGTCTTCAGTGGATTGATTAGTAATTTGGGTCAGAAATTACTCTTTGAAGCATAATCAGAAACTAACATCCATATATCTAAATATCTTTCCTTCTCAAAGGCAGTGGATCCAGAAGGTGACCCAGCAAGCTTGTCTATCATCAGTGGCAATGAGCTTCGTCATTTTGATATTGGAGAAACCTCAGGAACTCTGCGATTAGTGGACCAGTTGGATCGTGAGAATCTGGATGCATATACTCTGGTTAGTTCAGGATTTTAATTAAAGTGAACATTAATCAGAAGTAACAAGAGGGAAGAAGGAAGAGAAAATTGTTTTTATAGAAGGAGGAAAAGACTAATACTGTGATAAGCTCACTCGCTCATTTATTCATCCCAAAACCAACCACCAGTCCCCTAGTAGAAACAAAATACTTACACCCACTTCACACTTCAGCAACCCATACTCACAGATTGCCCCTCCCCAACAAATATATACATGCAAATTTGAAAACACATACACACAGTAGTGACTTGACAAGCACTAAACAACCACACTTCTAACCCAGTTTTAATTAATATGTGCATACATCCATCCATCTGAAACAACATTCCTGGGCATGGCATACAAATTACACTTCTGGAAACTGCCCATCTATGAAACATTACAAACACTAATTCATCATATTACAAGACCCCTCACACTCAAGATACAACTACCATATGAAGGCACGGAACACTTACTATTCACTTGATCTGCACACATCTCACAAAGACACAACATCACCAAGCTTCTTGACCTGTTGTTCTGCCTGGTGGATGTGGTCAGCTTCTTGAGTGCTACAGGAGCCCAGTAGAAGAGGCTCCTGGGGCAGCAAGTAAGTGGGAGTAATCATGGTAGCGGATAGAAAAATGGGAGCTGAAGTAATCCATAGGGTGGGTGAGGGGGGCTAAGGTCTTGAGTGCACTGGGGAGTGTGTGGAATGGGAGTTCATTGTTTATGAGAACTAAGATGAGTATTTTGGATGGTATAGTATTCCCAACAGTGCTGCATAGATGAGGCACATGAAAAAGAGTGGAAGAGGATGGATATGTTGGAAATGAGGTGATTGATGATTAAATGTGGTGTGAGGTGGGTTGATTGAGTAAGAAATGACAGGACAAGAGAGAGGTGTGGTAGTAAGAAGAGTGTGGTTGTGAGAACTTAAGAGGGTGTGCTAAAATAGTTTTGTCACATGGAGAGGATGAATAAGGAGAGACTGACTGAGTGGGTATACATGTCAGGAGTGGAGAGAACAGAGAGGAGGGGGAGACCTTATGCATATTCCTTTATCAGTTTGAGATCCTCTTTACCTGAAAATGTAGATATAGCTATAAGATTTTGTTAACTTTACCTGGAATATGAGAAATGGCATATACATTATAGGAAGCTGAATAGCTAAAAATTAAACCAAATGAAATGTCTTTATTTTTCATCTTTTTAAAGGTTGTGAAAGCAGAAGATCCAGAGGGCTTGCATAACACTGCTACTGTCAGCATTACTGTTGGTGACATCAATGACAAAAATCCAGAATTTTTAGGTCTTCCATATTCCTTTAGAGTGAATGAGGGGCAGGAAGATGCTGTAGTTGGTACTGTCAAGGTAAGGTAAAACACAGTATAAAGTAACAGGTCTGAGGTTATTCTCACACTTGAGCAGTAGTGTCATCTGTTGACAAATATTAGGATTTACTGATGTCAGTGTAAGAGATGATGGTTACTCTCTATTACTTTAAAATCATATAAACCTTTATGTCTTGTTTCAGGCTGAAGATAATGACATGGGTACTAATGGTGAAGTGTTCTACTCTGTGCCTGACAATTCTCCCTTCAATATTGGTAGTGATACGGGTGAGATCAGAACAAAGCAAGCTCTTGACTATGAAAAGCAACAGGTGAGTCTTTTTTTTTTTACAGCATCAGTCTTAAGAAAATGTCTTGAGACAATATGTTAGACTTTTGTATGTCAGACCAGACCTAGTTAAAAATCTAAAACATTATTTGGATGAAATGCCAGAAATACACCATATCCAGTGAAAATGAAAAGGATTTAGTGAGAAAAACTTACTTCATGAATTGAGTCATTTTAAGGCCCTCATACCCCAAAGCCTCATTTATTTCATTGGTTCATCTCCTTCTTGGTCTTCCTCTCCCCTTTGCTCCTTCTGCTTCTAACACATGTATCCTCATTTTCATTACTCAGTACAGCCCCTCAGCTCAACAAAGAAGCATCCTTCTCAGTTAGAGCATAAAAGACTAACAAGGTACTCTTCCTCATTGAGTACATCCTTATAATCACTAAACATGCTTAAAAAAAAAATTTGTGGTGTTTTACAAATTCTTTTAACACTTTTTCCAGACTTACAAAACCTTGTCTCAGCAGTCTTCATCATAACTGCTTCCTTCCTATTCCACAAAGTACTCTGCCTCCAAGTTCATCTTTCAAGTTTCCATAGTTACATTTCTTAAATCGATTCTTAAGTCAGTCACAGAACTGTCAGTGTTTTTGTGCCTAGTGTGTAAAGTGAAACATGGACTTCCGTGCTTGTAAGACTGCCTCTTACTTTTTCATTTTACGCACGCACGAAGTTGATTTGTCATTTGAGGCCAGTGTCTCCATTCATACCTCCTCCATGCAAAAATTGCTTCATTTGGATGTTATCTCCAATTATTCCTCTAATATCTTTATTGGAAATATCCCCAGCTCTAATCAGTTCTCTCACTACATCTAACCATCTGTTCCTTGATCTATCTCACCTTTATTATATACTGTAGTGCTGTGTATCTCTTTGACAAACCTCTCATAAACCACATGTTCAACATGACCATACCATCCAAAAAGACTTTTATCCATGTACCTTTCTAAGGACTTCTTCACACCATGTAACCCTCTTATATCTTCATTATTTTTCTGTTTATCCTCATACAGAATATCTCTTTTCCTCTCAGCTCTTCCCTAGACCATATATCTTGCACATTACCAATCCTGTTCCTTCTTGCCAAAAACAGATCAGTTATGCTCTTGTATACTTGTCTTTCCTGTGTCTGTACCATGTGCATTAGTAAATATATTTACGTTTAAAGTATGCATTTGCAACCCATCCCTAAGGATAGGGGAGAAAGAATACTTCCCACGTATTCCCTGCGTGTCGTAGAAGGCGACTAAAAGGGTTGGGAGCTGGGGGCTGAAAATACTCCCCTCCTGTCCCTCCTGTTTTACTTCTTCAAAAGAAGGAACAGAGAAAGGGGCCAATTGAGGATTTTCCCTCTAAGTCTCAGTCATCTGTTCTTGATGCTACCTCACTAATGCGGGAAGTGGTGAATATGTATGAAAAAAACTATCTAGGGACTTCTTCACACCATGTAACCCTCACACATCTTCATTATTTTTCTGTTTATCCTCGTACAGAATACCTCTTTCCCTCTCAGCCCTTCCCTAGACCACATATCATGTACATTACCAATAATGCTCCTTCATGCCAAGAACAGATCAGTTATGCTCTTGTCTACTTGTCTTTCCTGTATCTGTACCATGTGTGTTAGCAAATATATTTATGTTTAAAGTATGCATTTGCAACCCTCATGACCGCTGATACATGCAATCTGCATATTTTCTCACCACTCTCATTTACTCCTAGGACTCTGTGCCCACATATCACTCCCTCCTCCATTCTAAACTGCACCCAGTCATTCATATCACACATCCCATACAACCTCTCCCTTTCATATACATCTCTGTTGTTTTATTAAGTTTTGTTCAAAAGGTATCCTCAACCTCCTCTTCTTTATCATTACATGGTGCACATGCTGCCATTACAGCTATTCTTAATTTGTCACATTTGAACTTTGCAATATTCAGTTTTGGACCTATACAGCTTTTTTCAAACTATGTATTCAAACTTTGTTAACATTGCCACACCCTCTCTTGCAAAAATATCTGTATGATCTTTTATCATCTATAATTAATTAATCCACTTCTCCCTAAGCTATTCATCCACCCCTTCAAAAGCAAATATAACAAGATACAAACCTCACAAAACAGAGCACTAAGAACAGGTAATGGCTGCCTAGCAGCCATAGCTAGTGACTGCCTAGCAACCACAAACTTTCAAAGCCTTCACAGTTAAACAAAAATCTTCCAGTACAATCTCACCTTTATGTGCTCAGTTTTCAGTTCTTTGCAACAACAATGGATCCTTCCCATCCAAACCCCTCCATAAGCATCCATGAACCCCAAGGAGTAAATATAAAATTTATCCCTGCTTCATCCTTCAGCAACCCATACCTGCAGATCTCTCTTCCCCCAACTAACACAACACGGGCAAAACACGCACATACTGATGACCTGACAAGCACTAAACGACCCAACCTTCCACCCAGACTTAAACGCCACTCCACCAGATGCATCCATTTGAAACCACACTCCCCAAACATGTAATAGTTATCTTTTCTCATCTGCGGTCTGGACAATGCTCATTTATCCAGCTCTACACACACATACTGATTTAACACATAAAAAGACCCATTATACCCAGGAGCAACTGCTACATTCAAGATACTAAACATTTACTCCTCAATTGTCCTGTATTTCCTTTACAAACATCACCACACTTCTTGATCTGTGGTTCTGCATGGTGGATGTAGCCAGCCTCCTGAGTTCTGTAAGAGCCTTGAAGATCCTGGGGCAGGAAGGTAAAGAGTATAGGTATCATTTTAGAGGCCTAATCCAAGGTCCCACTACCTCCAAGCCTTGTCTCAAACCCAACTTGTTTAATTTTGTATTTCTAAAACTATCAGCAACTTTTAACCTCTTGAATGCATCATTTAATCCCCTCACAGTCCATTTATCCATATGAAATTGCAACTCCTGCCAAAAGTGGCTGTAGGCATTCCATTTTCTTCTGAGGCCACATGCTTTTTGGAAGGGGAAATATTTGAAGAGTTGGGATCCTCAGCCATAACCTCACTGGCTGGCAAAAAGGGCAGGGTCTCTCAACTCTGTGAGGTCGACTTACTACCCTGATGCTTAAAGTACAGCCATCAAGTTTCTGAATTAGACTGATACAGTAATGATGGCAAAAATATTCTTTAAAAGATGCAAGGAAAGAGCAACAAGAGGTCATAGCAAGACTCTAAGTAAAAAAAAGTATTAGATAAGATGTAACATACTTCTGTATTATGGATATGGATAATTAGAATAAGTTAAATATGAAATTGTGAATGCAAGCATTATACAAAAGCTTAAGAAGCTGTGTGATAATAAAGTTCAAGAAATGGGACCCCACAGATGTAGAACTCCCACTCAATGGGTAGTTACAAATGGGTAATTACAAATGTGTGGCCTTGACCATGGCCTAGATGTTTGTTTATCTGCTTATACTGTATGGAGAAAGAGTTTTACACTCATGGGGCCCCATTTCTTGAATTTTCTCTGCTATCAAATGACTCTGCATACCGTTAACATTCAGATTTTCATTGTTGAGGTTACTCCATTTATTGACTACTCTGATATAAAAGCATTTCTTTACGTCTTTTCTGACAAGGTTTTTGCTTAGTTTGTTGTTATTGTTGTTGTTCTGAATGCTCATTCTTTGTATCTTTTGAAGAACTTTTCACTGCAGACATCATCAAACTGGCTTAGGAACTTAAAGTCTGTGAATAAGTAACTCTTTACTCTGCTGTTTTCCATGGTAGGTAACTTTATGCCTCTAAGCTCTCACTGTAACTCAGCTCTCCTAATTCTAGAGCTATCTTTCTTTCTGTCATCTGGAACTTCTCTGTTAGTTAATTGTGCTTCTTTAAGTGTGATAATCAAACTTGAGATGCGTATTCTGGTAATGGCCAGATCTATGATATAAATAGTTTGCTGAACATTTCCTTAACCCATGTACTTAATGCAGTTCTAATATTTACCTGCAGACAGTTTCCTTCCTATATAGTGCTCCCAAGGTGGAGTTGATTGTGTTTCTTTAATTGTGATAACCAAACTTGAGATGCATATTCTGGTAATGGCCATCTATGATGTGAATAGTTTGCTGAACATTTCCTTATCCAATACTTATGTGCAGTTCTAATATTTGCCTGCAGACAGTTTCCTTCGGTGACTTATTTTTAATGATATTCATTTCGAGGTCTCCCCTCATTTTGTCCCATCCTCATTACTTTGCATTCACTCAGGCAGACTTTCATCAGCAATGCATCAGACTAACTTTGGAGTTTGTCTCATTTCCCATTTAAGTTGATGCAATAGTCATTATCCTTTACTTTTTTCATGACCTTGGCATTACCTGCAAATTTATTCATGTAATAGTCTGGTCTTCTTGGCAGGCCATTTATATAAGTCATAAAGAGCAATGGTCCTAAGACCGAACTCTGACATGCCACTTGTGACCCTAGCTAATTTCAAGAAGGTTCTTCTTAGATAGATCCTTTGTTCCCTTTCACAAGGGAAATTTTTGAGTGAAGATCCAGCTTATTTACCGGCCTCTTATGAAGTAAAGTGTCAAACAATTAATGGCACTTCAGGATCACACAATCCACCCATCATTCTCTTTGCTGAAATGGAGCTCAGTTTCTCATAGAAGTCTTAGAGTTTTGTAATGTGTGGCCTTCTTTCCCTGAATCCATGTTGTCCTTCATTTAGGTAGTTTTCCTTTACTTTGCATTGCTTTCTAGTTACTTTTTTCAATGTTTTATAGACCACACTCACCAGAGAATCTAGTTCCCTGTAATTTTTCTGGTCTTTCTCAAAGACAGGTACAAAATTTGTCCTCTTTTTCTCCTTTGGCACTACATTCATTTTCATTAGTATATTATCAACCAATATCTTGAGTAGTGTATAAAGCGTATATGCACACTTTCTCAGTACCTATGGAGAAAATTCATCAGCACCATGAACCTTATATTAGTCAAGGCCCTTTAGTAGCATGCATCTGTCTTTTCTATTGATTTCAACACTTTCTAAGACCTCTTTCCCATCCTATCTCTCTGATGTTGGGGCAGTAGAGTCTTTCATTGTGAAAACACTTTTGAATTTGTCATTTAGCTCCCTATATTACCCACCCATCTGGATCTTAAAATCAGCAAACCTTTCTTATATTTATGATAATGAAAATCTTATGTTAATCACACATTGCTACTCCACCAGTTTTGCTTATGTAGCTGACTGGTGTCTGATTATGATTTTTATCATAAACACACTACACTACATTTTATATAATTTGCTTAATATTTCTTTATCAGGTTCACTTGTTGGTAGTGACAGCTAAAGATGGTGCAGCAGACCCCCGTTTATCTACTGCTACAGTGACTGTTTTGGTCAGTGACATAGGGGATGAAGCACCTGTATTCTCTCAGCAAGTGTATGAAGCCAGTGTACCAGAAAATGTCCCTGATGCTCACCTGACCACAGTTGTTGCTACTGACCCAGACACTAGACCAGCAGTAAGATAACTTTCTCCTTTATCCAGAATGTAGCAAGGTCATACTTATCATCTGATGTTTCCAATTTTTTTATGATTTTGCTATTAGAGAATGTTAAGATTTGTAAACTTGGTAAATTACCGATTTAGTTACACAAAACTAGCTTTAGATATTGAGTGATTTTGTTTTGCCATTAGTGTAGTATATAAGGACTAGAATATAAGTTATAGAACATGTTTTAGTCACCAAGTTTTATTGTACAGTCTGCAAAAAATTTATTGCTACCCTTGGGTTTGATGGAATTTTTAATGAGCAATGCTCCTACATTTGTTTCAGTATGGTTGGTACCTCTGATTATACCTGTATTTCTTTTACATTATAAGATCCCTTCCTTTTGCCATATTCTTTGACCTAAATCTTAAAAATTTTGAAGCTCAAGAAGTATTTTAGAAAGCTAAAGTGATGAATTGTCTGTTGTTAAATATTATGTGGTTAAGAAAAAAAATTATTGTTGAGGGAAACATTTGAATAGGTAGACAAAAATATACTCAACATCTGAACATTATTATTTGCTTGTGAAAGAATTATCAAACCAATGCATGCTAATTTTTTCTGTAATTAGAGGACTTTGGAGCATGAATGACCATAAATGTTCAAAAGATATGATCTATCTATCTATCTATATCTCTGACGCCTGTTCCATTCTGGAACCCGCTCAAGAGGGTGGCCACGGCAATAGAGTCTCCATAACTAGTGAACTCCAGTGCCACTTCTTAGCCTTTAGTTCCTCACCATTAACAGGCCACTGGCAGAGGGCAAGTCTAGTACAGTTTTTGCAGAGGCTCCTACCTAATGTTACTACCGACTACTTCTACCTAATGCTTCTGTCTAATGTCCCTACCTACTACTTCTACCTAATGTTTCTACCTAATGCTCCTACCTAAATGTTCCTACCTACTAATTAATTCTGTCTATTGCTCCTGCCATTTTACCAAAAGGCAGGGCTAGCACATAGCGCTCACCACAAGAAAATCTAGAGTTACAAAGAATGAGCTGTGTAAGTTAAGATGCATATTAGGATGCAAAATACAATATAGGTAATATTGTATCTTCTCACAGAGGTGGGGCAGGGAAATAACACTCTTAGACAAGACTGGCTGCAGTATTTTTTCCAGCTTGATTGAGTATAAAGTAAGATTTTTATGATCAGGTGTTTTGGTCATCCAGCATTGTCCAGTCTTAAGTCAAACTGAATAATCAAGATTGGACTGTATACCATATACAATACATGTACCATATTTGTATACTTTGATATTACAGTGTAGTATTATACTTTTAGTATGATTTTGCAGTCATAATATTATTATATATCCAATATGTATCATAGGAATAACCTTCACCACACTGACATAGATCAATCACTGTTGTGGACTGAACTTCCTCTTATCTAATTTGAAAAAGAATATTACAGAAACATGGATAATTTGTTGATAAAAGTTAATTTATACAGATTCAGTGAATAATTACAGCTGTAATTGTAGTTATTGAGAATATAATGAGTATGATAGTAGTGATTACAGACATTCATATATAGCTATTTGTGGTTGCTGGCAGGGGTTAGCATGATGGGGAGACAACTCACTATTAAGCAAAATTCCCTCTCATAGTTGGCTTTTTTGAACCGTGGATGAGTAAGACAGCATACATCCACCCATCTGTGCATGCATATATAGATGGTTAGACTATGTTTTTCTGGACTGCCCAAAATTATTTAACATTGTGCCATATAGTTAATTGGTACAGAAACTGCATCTTCAAGGAGGAATAAGGGGGAGATTCCTTCAATGGATAGAAGATTATCGTAGTGGCAAGGAACAAAGGAGGCATGTCTTCTTAAAAAATGGTTGAGGTATCGCCGGGTTCTGTTCTGGTACCATTTCTCTTCTTGATCTATAGCGGTTAGCGTTCCTGACCGTGACGCATTCACGGGCCGCCCAGGGTCGAGCGCATAGGTTCGAATCCTGGTTG